>PVLC010001050.1:96920-112194 GCA_004027655.1 Graphiurus murinus
ATGTAGCTCAGAGGTAGAATGGCTTTAGGTTCAATCCTTACCACAAAAAAAAAAAAAACAAAAAAAAAAACCACTGGTCAAAGAGGAAACTATCAGGATGACCAGGAAATGATCAAGGCCCCAAGTCCACACCTTACCTCTATTTTATGCCACGTGTCATTGAACTTGATGACTACTTCTAATTTCTTACACTAGGAACCATCAGATGTGCTTGCTCTGAACCTGGAGACCCCAAATCTCAACCCAGTCTAGCGGACAAGGTTAAATATGGCGAGGTCAAATACTGTGTGCATATATGTCACTATTACTTTGAACTACATTATGATGTGAGACTATAATGCACTGACAATAAAAAGTTTTTTTAAAAAAATGCCGAGGGCGACTCGAGAGTCTTAAGCTATATCACTTTGTACTTCAGGTTCATTTCACTCTTGGATCATTCTTTGGAAGCTATTTCCCCCCGCCAGCTGTATTATTTCAGTTCCTCTGGTGTAAAGGTTATCACCTGTGGTTTTGGTTTGGGTCAAATGAGAGAAGAAACATCCCCGGAGCATTCCCAGGTTCAGGTGGGGAGCAAACCAGACAGTGCTGAACTTTAAAGACAAAAGGCCCCATTGCCTTGCAAACAACAGGCTGAGGGCAGAGAAAGAAAAGGCAGAAAAAAAAAATTGGATGTGGGCTTTATATAGCCTAAAAATAGGCACTCGCAGCAGAATGGTTTCTTTAGAGAACATTTTTAAAGATTTCCCAGGAGGTGTCAGCTGTTCAGTGCACATCACAGGAGGACAAAGGCTTTCCAGGCTCCCAGACACTGCAAAACCAGTGAGCAGCTTCTAGCTCCTGGGTGCCCTGGACAGGTGAAAGACATCTCTTTTGTTCTGCAGTCCCTGCTGCCTGACAAAGAGACCGGGGAGAGAAGGTCAAGGCTGGGTTTCAAATGCACAACCTCGGGGCTGAAGAGAGCCAAGAGATAAACACCAGGCTCCTATCTTGCCTCGCAGGCAGACTGAAGATCCTGCAACTGTCTGTTTCCATCAGAAAGGAGAGGACTCACCGGACGAAGAGATACCATTCATTCACCATATCATGGATGTAAATGTGCACACACGTACATTTAACTTCCATTATCCAAAAGTTTGTGAAGGCAACAGGCGGCTGAGGGCGGCACCCTACCCACCAACGTGATGTCACTGTGACGTCACCTACAGGTTCAAGAGCAGAGCGTAGGAGCCCATTGGGACTGTGCCTGAGAGGGCACAGCACCTTGTTCAACGCCCCGGTGACACGCCGACATGTAGTCCAACTCGCACCTGTAACTTCCGATCCTTGGGGTAGCAGCCTCTAACTCTCTGTGTCCCAGCCTGCAAAGTGGCTGACCTGGTGGCTCTTGACCCTCCCTGGCCACCTTGTCCTGCTCCAGGCCAGCTGAATCACAGTCTCAGCTGAGACCGGGCAGCAAGGTGCTTCTGAAGTCCCCGGGGTGGTTCTAACGAGGAACCACCGTTCTGGGGGCCCTTTCGGCATTCAAGCCCATCTGCATGTTGAACTTCTATCTCTGCTGTCAATGTAAGCCTAGAGCTGCCTTGCAGTGGAGGGCACCTGGCTGAGAATTAAACCAGCAAAGAGGAAAGGGGGGGGGGGAGGAGTGCCGAGAGACAGGAAACGGAGGCTGCTGTCTGCACGGGGCTATGGCTGATATTTAATATTGCTTCCAAGCCGGGCGTGGTGGCGCATGCTTGTAATCCCAGTACTTGGGAGGCTGAGACAGGAGGATCCGGGTTTGCAGCCAGCTTCAGCTACTTAGTGAGGCACTCTGCAACTTAGGGAGACCCTGTTTCAAAATAAAGAATTAAAAATAGGGTTGGTGGTGTAGCTCGGAGGTAGAATGCCCCTGGGTTCCATCCCCAGTACCACAAAAAATAAAATAATAATATTGCTTCTAATCTCTGGTGGCTGCATCTGTCAGAGAATGTGCATGCTTGTCTGTCTTTCGCCGCACACGCATACTTGTGTATCTGTCACATAAACTGACGGACAGGGAGAGGGCTGGGTCGAAGAGGGTCGGCCTTCACCATGGTGACAGCTCTTCAAATGGCCGGCCAAGGTGGTCCTACCTCCCCAGCTTCCAATAATTGTTGAAGGCTCGCTATTTCCTCACACTCATGTCAACAGAGAGTGCTATTACATTTTTTTTAATTTTATTTTTATTTTGACAGCTTGATTGTTGAGAACAGCATTTCGCTGGAGCTGTAATTGTTGTTTTCTTTTATTATAAGTGAGGCTAAATGGCTCGATGTCTAATTGCCACTGGTATTTCTTTTCCTTTGTTCTCTTCTCCTTCCCGGCTGATCATTTTTCAATTAGGTTATTGGTCTTTTTATGGCCTTGTAGATCATTGTGTATTAAGGAAATTAGCTCTTCTTCTGTGATATGAACTAGCAGTATTTTCCAGGTTTGTTTGTTTGTAACCTTGGGGATTTCTTTGGCTTTTGCCACGTAGCCTTTTTCTTAGACATATCCATTGGCCTGGTCACTCCTACCTCGCCTGGCTTTGTGTCGCTGAGATAAAGCACTTCCAACCTCTCTTTGAAAAACTTAAGGTTGGTGGGCATTGCTAGTTCCAAAGTGTTTGATGTGGGAAAGCTAGCAACCCTTCTGAAATCTGGTTCCAGCAACCAGGAGAAGAAACTGCAGGCTCAGGGTCAGAGGCCGGCAGGGCAGGGAGCCCGACACGGCCGTGGTCTGAAGTCGTCTGACCCCACGGCCCGGTCACGCCGCTGGGGTAGCATCTGCAGGGACTGGTGCTCACTGGTGCACTGCCCGTTCACACTGTCCCTCTCCACAAGTCTGAGGACCACGACTCCCAGCTCCTCTATGCAAGTCTAAGGCCACAGGCTCCCAGTGCTAGCTAACCCGAAAACCCACACAGCCTCCCGCTCTGATGGTGGGAGAAGGGTGGGCAGGGCACGAGCCATCACCTTTTTGTACCCAAACACCAGGACTTCATGAACCTACATTTCTGGAACACACTGTACTTCAGCACTGTCTTGGCTTCCACGAACCAACACTGAAACAGACCATTTTTTAAATCAAGAACTCCAAACTGTTTTAACCTCTAAGCTTCCTGCTAAGTGCTTTTTTATTTCCTCTTGCTGAGGAGAGATACCAAGAAGAGGAGACTGACTAGCTTCTGATCAACATAGTCTAGCTCAATCTATATATGTATATTAACTGGCTTTTGTTTCTTTTTCTTTTCTCTTCTTCCCCCCCCCCTTTTGTGTGTGTGTGTGTGTGTGTGTGTGTGTGTGTGTGTGTGTGTAGTACTGAGGACTGAACCCAGGATTGTTCTACCTCAGAGCTATACTCAACCCATTGATTGATTCACTGATTGTTAGTTTTGAAATAGGGTCTGGCTAAGTTGCTGAGAGTCTCCCTAAGTTGCTAAGGCTATCCAAGGAACCTACAATTCTCTTGTCTCAGCCTCCCAGTACTGGGATTACAGGTGTGCACCACCATGCCCACCTATTAACTGGCTTTTGTTTCTACAAGTTGTAATTGCTTCTGTTCTCTCCAGTGTAATCAAACTGCATAAAATCCATTTTTTCTTTTTTTCATTGTTTGCTTATTTCTTATGAGTGTGTGTGTTGAGGGAGAGGGAGTAGAATCCAGACATCCAGGATTCAAACAGTGTCCCTGAGCTAGGCTCCTGGTTATACTACCATGGCCTGACAGACGATCCAGCGGCATCTCCAGCAAGGCCAGCTCGCTAGGTCCACGTTCAGTATCATGCCAAGACCAGGGAAGAAAGGAGGGTACCCCACGGCCTTGCAGCCTGCCCACGAGATGCCACTACACAATGCAATTCCTCAGAAACCAGTAGCAACAGGACCCCTCCTAAAACCTCTCCTATCGGCACATTAAATGCCTAAGGCTGGGAAGCCTAAGCCCACTTCCTTTACGAAATTGTTTCTTCTTTTGTAATTAGGTTTTTTTTTTCCTTGTAACTCTTGACACCATAAGCTAAAATAAATAAAACAGGCTAGAAAGATAAAAGTTCAGTTGGTAAAAGGGTTCAAAATTAATAGGGTTTCTACTCCAAACTTTCAGGGTTAAAAAAAATGTTTTTGCAAACTTACAGTGCAATATATCACCTGGGCAGGCCAGAGCTAATGAAGCAATCTGCAATGATTCCCAGGACTCCAAGAAATAGGGAGCCCAGAGGACAGCCCAGGAGAGATGTCAGGGGCTGGGAAACTCATCGCAGAGGCAGGACACCCCGGAAGAGCTCCTGTCTCCAAGGCGAGCCAGCTAAGAGAAGCTATGGCTGGGCCCAGGTAACAGTGCGCTCCCTACCCAGCCAGAGAGCACGTTAGAGGAGGAGGCACAGTTAGCACCAACAGACGTGCCAGTCTGTGGGCAAGCGTTGGCACCAAGATGGCCAGCATGGCAGGCAACCTCTACCTGGGGCGTCATTTCTAGGGGAAGACTGCTCCCAGTGGGAACCCAGGATACTTCCTCCAGGGAGCAGCATAAGGTGGCCAGGCATGGCAGAGGTTGGCTCCCTCTGCAGGTGGCCAGAGACTTAGAAGATGAAGGGAGTGCTGGAGCAGGCCAGTGTCCCCTTCCTGCCCACCGCCCTGTGCAGTGCATAGATCAGGTTAAAAAAAAATAATCTAAAAAAACTAAGGTACAAACTGCACATGTCCAGCTGCAACAAGAGTGAGGGGCAGGGCAGCCACTTCCTCCAACCTAATGGACTATGCAGATGCTCTGAAGCCAAGTCCCGGAGGCCCCAGATCTCAGGAATGGCCACCTGCCCTTCAATACAGCGGCTTCCAGTCAGGTGTGGTGGCGCATGCTTGTAATCCCAGTACTCAGGAGGCTGAAACAGGAGGATCCAGGTTCATGGCCAGCCTCAACAACTTAGTGAGGCCGTCCACAATTCAGTGAGGCCGTCCACAATTTAGTGAGACCCTGTTTCAAAATAAAGAATAAAAATAGGGCTGGGGGGTATAGCTCAGAGGTAGAATGCCCCTGGGTTCAATTCCAGTACCAAAATAAATAAATGCATACATGAAAAGGCTAAGACAGACAGACAGAAAGACATGTGCTCTGATCTGGAAACCTTTCCATAGGGACTTGTAAAATTAAGTTAACAAGCTCCTAGAGCGTGGTTCTTAATACCCCCCCCCCCACACACACACACAGAGAGGGAAGGTCTAGGGCACTAGGCTTGTCTTGGTCCATTTGGGGCTGCCTTAAAATAATACCTGACACTGGCTGATTTATAAAAGGTAGGTTATTTATTTCTCATAATTCTGGAGGCTAGAAGCCCAAAGTCGGGGTACCAGAATTTGGTGTCTGCTAAGGGTTACCGCCTCTGGAGGGGAGGAACAGAGGGACAAGAGAAGCCGTCCCCCATCAAGCCCTTTTCTAAGGTCCCTGATCCTGTTCAGGAGGGAGGAGCCTGCAAGGCCTGATCATTTTTGTTTTGCTTGTTTGTTTTTTGTTATTATTGTTCCTTTTGGTACTGAGGATTGGACCCAGGGATGTCTTACCTCTGAGGTACACCTCCTGGCCCCCTTTTTATTACTGGGGATTGAACCCAGGGGTGCTGTATATCTGAGCTACACCCCAAGCCCCTTTATTTATTTGTTTGTTTGGAAACATTTCATTAGGTTAATGACAGTCTGAGTTGCTGAGGCTGGTCTTGAACCTGCAATCCTTCTGTCTTGGCTTCCCAAAATACTGAGATTACAGGTGTGTGCCACCATACCTGACTCACCTCCAGCCCTTTTTATATTTTATTTTGAAACAGGGTCTCACTAGGTTGCTGAAGGCCTCGCTAAGTTGCTGATACTGGTCTCAAACCTGTGATCCTCTTGTCTCAGCCTCCCAAGTACCAGGATTACATGCATGCGCCACCACGTCAAGCCTAATCATCTTTTTGTTGTTGTTCCTAGAAAATATTATTTATTTATATTTATTTTTTATACTTTTATTGATGCATTCCAGCTTGTCACCTTTGACACTATCCAACTGTCTCCTTTGATCCTTACGTTCTTGCTTCGTCAACCCACCTTCAGGCCCTGCTTGTAGCATGTAGAACCTCAGCAAAGACAGCAACATCACTGCCACCCACCCACCCATCGTGAGCAACCCTCTACGGGGTTGGCTCTGCTAAGAAAGCCTCGGATCAGCCACAAAGGCCCAAGGGGATAGAATCAGGCAGGAGGGAGGCAAAGGGCAGAGGAAAGGAGGCGTCGGAAACCACACTTGGCGCGGTGGGCCAGGCCAGTACCCAGCTTGTACGATCAAAACATCTCACACCCTCCTGACTCTGAATGCCCCTCTGCAACCTGGGTCACCTGGCCCATTTCTGGCACTCTCTCTTGCCACCAGGTGTAAGGAAACCATCCCACTTAAGTAGCATTGATCTTCTCAGCTGACACACTTGCAAGATTTTCATTGGCCTCTCCACTCGCTTTTGGAGGCACAGGGAGGTATTTCAAGAACAGGAAGATAATGACCAAGCATTTGCACAGTGTCTTAGCATTCTCAGGGCTGCTCTGAGAAAACACTAGCCTCTAAATAAACGAACTAGCCTCCAAATAAAAATAAAAATAAAAAAGTATCAACGCCAAGGTCTGAGCTATGGGAACTGTCCTACCAGCAGTCCTGAGATTAAATCTTAATGTCTGCAAAGGAAAATAGAGTATCTTTATCCCAATACCACCTCCAACTCTTCTTGCTAAGCACCCCCCCGCCTTGTTTCTGTCCCTTTGAAAATATGCTTAACTTTGATCTTCATTTTGTTTTCTGTTTTTGCAGATAGTAAAAGACAGTGAAGGAAGGGAAGGGAATTATTGCAAAATGAGTAGATAAATTACCCACACCATTTTCCTCTGTGGGTGTTTTGAAGCACCCCTGCTTGGTTTAAAATTTTTTTGCTGCAACATAGCCACTTCAGCAGACTGTGCAAGATTTCTTCCACCAAGACTTAATGGACACCTCCCCCTGATTCCATTACAATTTTATCAAAAATAAAATAAAATAAAACTCAAGTATATTAAAGAGAAAGGCAACCTACATTTAAAAAAAGACTAAATTTTGCTGCTCAAGTTGTTTGTGGGTCACTATCAATAATGTGGAGGGTAATGCTATCTACTTATGTTATTGTACGTGGACAGGAAAGAGATGGAAATAGAAATAAATTTTTAGAAGACCTTTCTGCCCTCTTCTGGAGTGTGTGTGTGTGTGTGTGTGTGTGTGTGTGTGTGTGTGTATTTGTTACTGGGGATAGAACCCAGAGGTGTTCTATCTCTGAGCTACACCTCCAGCCCTATTTTACTTTTTACTTGGAAACAGGGTCTTGCTAAGTTGTAGAGGCTGTGTTTGAACCTGCAATCCTCCTATCTTGACCTCCCACATACTAGGATTGCAAGTATGCATCACCACACCCGGCTCTGAGCCTCTTCTTTATGTCACAGAAGCTTAGTTAACCTCTCTGTAATACTGAAAACTCCTAAATCCTAAATCCTCAGGTAGAGCCATCAATAAGGAATTCTTTTTTATTCTGAAACAGAATTTAAATTTTTTTTAGATGATCCATGTCTGTTCCCCATAATTAGCATCAATATTGACAACTATGTATAACAATAATATTTTTTTGATATTTAAAGCTTCTGTCTGGAAATTCCTTTCTTAAAGAAACCTGAAAGAGTGTTGAAGTTCTGGTTCATATAACTTTGTAACTAAAAATGCATTCTAATTCATTTTGTCTATGAGACCATATCAGAATATGATATACTCCTCATTTGAAGAATTTTATTTCTTTCCAGGATCCTTCTCTTTCTTACTCTTATTGAACCCAGGAGCATTTTACCTCTGAGCTGCATCCCCAGCCCAATTTTTTTGCTAGGAAATAGGGTCTCGCCAGATTGCTAGGAGTCTCGAGACTTGCTGAGGCTGTCCTCAAACCTGTGATTCTCCTGTCTCAGCCTCCCAAGTACTGGGATTACAGGCATGCACCACCACACCCAGCCTAATTATTCCTGTTTAGTGAGTGGCATCTTATTTTGATGATCCTACAAGTTTAGAAGATTATTTAGTAGAAAGAAGAAAGGGAAAAGGAGGAAATAACACAATACTATGTATGTCTACTTTAAAACAAACTAGGTAAAAAGTAGGAATTGCTGAAAGTAAAATAACTCTTTCCTCTGTGTGTCACTACTTGAAAATAATTTAAGTGCCTGTCAAAGCAAACGATATTTGAATTACTACTGTCTCTTTTAAAAGAACTCCAATAGACTAGCATTAGATCTGTAGAGGGTTTTTATTGTCTGCAATGAAAATGCACCCGATGATCTGGCCACCAGAGGGAGCTGTAATCCCCCAGTACACCTGGACCGAGCACCTGTGGGCCCTGTTCACGCCAGAGGCTACCAGGATACAGATGCTTCAGAATCCCCCACCTCTAAAGAACTCTAATTGGGCAGAGGAGTTAAAGGTGGAGCTTTCCTTCAAAATAAAAGCATCTGTGCTAACGTAAAGTAAGGAGGAGCTAAAAAGAATATGGTGTACACTTGCAGAGACACTAGATAGAGAGGGGTTTGGGGAGTGGGAGTGGGAGGAGAACCCAGGGGAGTTCTGCCTCCAAGCTACACCCCCAGCCCTTTTTTGGTTTTGATACAGGATCTCGCTAGGCTGCTGATAGTCTCACTGCTTGCTGAGGCTGTCCTCAAACCTGCCATCCTCCTGTCTCAGACATTTTATATTATTAAAAATGGATAGCTTATTTGAAATGTGGCAGTGCATGCCTCTAATCCTACCATGTGGGAGGCTGAGACAGGAGGATCGCAGGTTCGTAGTTAGCTTCAGCAACTTAGCAAGGCCCTCCACAAATTAGTGAGACCCTGTTTCCAAAGAAAAAATAAAATAGGGCTGAGGGTGGAGCTCAGAGGCAGAATGCCCCTGGATTCAATCCCTAGTACCACACATACAATAAAAATAAAAATAGAGCTGGGGGTATAAAGCTTGGAGGTAGAACACCCCTGGGTTCAATCCTCAGTATAAAATATATATATATATATTGCATATTTTAAGGAAGAAATTCAGCCCAGTGGCAGAGTGATAGGACTCAAAGTCTGAAAGAATGAGCACTAGTTTGCCAAACCTGCCGGGCTGGTGTGGTAATAGTGGTCACAGACTTGGTGCCTCTGGCAAAGTGGAGAATCTGCTAAGCGCCTCGCAGCGACCCCTACAGGCGAGGGAGTGAAGGCCAGGGCCTGTTCGCCTAGGGAAGGCAGCCACAAAGACCCTGGACAGGAACCCCAGACAGGACAGGAACAAATATGTTGTGCAGGGAGGGAGAAGGTGGTCATTGTGAGCCCAGAGAAGCCAGGTATGGACCCCGCTAGAGAAGGTCATAACACAAACACTGAGAACCAGGCGTGGGGACGCCAGGACGAGAGAACCAAGGACAGCTCCCAGGTCCCCAGAGAGGACGCCTGGATGGACCGACCATTCCAGAGAAAGGACGGGGTCAGAGGTGCTGACCCTTCCGGCCAAGAAACTGCATGAGAACTAAAGATTCTAAAGTGTGCAGCCCCACGAGTGGCTCAAATCTCTCTTCTAGAGCAAGGCGCTCTGGCTGTATGTCTAATAACCAGAGAGCGTGACGTTGCCCTATGGGAAGCCAGAAAATCATGGTGGAGGAAAGGAATGTGCCAATTTGTGTTGTCCAGACCTGTCAGATGACACGTAAAAATCGCTTCAACCAAATTACAGTCACTGTTCTCAATGAACTTCCAAGTCAGCACAAGAAAGGGAGAGGTTTCAATGCAATATACAGCCAGTACTACAATTTTCTGAAAGAGGGGAGGAGAGGGCAGAAGAGAAGAGGAGGGAAAATGGTAATAAAGTAAAATTCTCTCATTTTGATTTCTTACCCAGTTACTAGTTACTCTCAAAGTTTGAAATGTGATGTTTCAAATGCATCTTACTAGCCGGGCGTGGTGGCGCACGCTTGTAATCCCAGCATTCGGGAGGCTGAGACTGGAGGATCCGGGTTCGCGGCCAGCCTCAGCTACCTAGTGAGGCACTCTGCAACTTAGTGAGACTCGGCTTCAAAATAAAGAATAAAAAATAGGGCTGGGGGTATAACTCGGAGGTAGAGTGCCCCTGAGTTCAACCCCCAGTACCACAAAAAAAAAAAAAAAAAAAATGCATCTTACCTGCCTACATAATTTTTGTGGGGTGGAGGGGGGGAGTAGTGGAGATTGGACCCAGAAGCATTCTACCTCCAAGCTACACACCCAGATTGTTTTTTCTTATTTGGAAACGGGGTCTCACTAGTTTACTGAGAGCCTTGCTAAATTGTTGAGGCTGGCTTTGAATCTGCAATTCTACTGTCTCAGCCTCCCAAGTACTAGGACTGCAAACGTGCGCCACCATACCCGGCTCCTACGTAATTTTAAGCATGAAAAAATGACAGTGACTTGAAATAATAGTCAGTTCTGCAATAGAGGAAGCATAATAACATCCTTAGAAACGAAAAGGACCCTTGGAGTATCTTTATTGCTCATTCCTCTCTGAATGCCACAGGAATGTTAGTGCACATTCATTAAGAGTCAAGGCATATTTTATATCATTTGTGTTGATATTACACAGTAGGAATGCTAGCTCTTTTAATGATTTACAGAGGAGTTACACATTGTAGATCCCTTATTAAACATTATTTGCGCTAAGGTCATAAGTCTAAGAAATATTCAGGAAGGCAAACAAGCAATATTTTAATTGCGGTTCTCTAATTTACGTATCCGTGTCTGCTTGTATGCATGTAAATTCAGCTTTATCATTCATGTATTTTGAGCACAAAAGCAGCAAGAATAATTATTTTCCCTCGTATCAAAACATCTTACAGTTGCATGCATTTGTAAACCCTAAAAATTCACAGTGCATGTCCAAAAGTTTCATAACCTCTATTTTAAGCTTGCTTCTCTTGAAAAGAAAAGCAAATTAAAAAGCTACTGCAATATCTAGGAATCCCACTTTCCCCTGCCCCAAAAGTCAATACTGTAGCAGGATTACTGTTTGTCATTGACCATCTAGCAAGAGTTTAATTTAGAAATCATGACTGAAACTGCTGATACTCTAGTTCTAAGTGTATCTGTTACAGAAAGGCAATGGCCTATACTTCTAGGGGTCAGGAAAATACAGCCTACTGGAGCCTGGTGCACAGACACCCATTTCTTTTGTTGGGGCTCAGAACATGATGCCCCAAAGTAAAAGCCTCAGAAACGAGGTTTCTCTCTGCCCTCTTCCTGTCCTCCTGTCTCTCACCCCCCATTCTCCTCCGAGGGAGGCCACAGAAGAGAGAATTCCTCCTCCCCAAGGCAGGTCACAGAAACAGAGCCACAAAAACCTGAACATATCACCTCCCCCTTCTCCCCTGCATTCTGTGTAACATCTGGACATAAAGAAATCCAGACCTTCACCTGGGAAGCACCCTGCCCCGTACCTGGAGGAGCAAGTGCTTCAACTGAGAGACCAAGAATGGACACACAGGTCTCGCTGGGTCCCCCTCAGCCTGTGTCCATGAGCTCCTTTGTGTCCGGTCACATTCTACACGCCTGTCTCTGCGTCACTGAACTTGAGCATAAACGTGGAGAGATCACCCAGGGCCTCCGGGCCTCCAATCTGAAGGCTCTCGTGTCACACAAAACCATCACGAATACATGCATGTGCTTTTGCTCCTGCTAATCTCTCACCAGTTCATCTCAGCAGATCCTGGCTGAACTGTCAGAGGGAAAAGTCGGAGCTTCCCTGTGGTTTATATATTGTCCAAGGCTGCTTTTTGTGTTATGTCAGAGACCCTAAGTTCTGCAAAGCCCCAACGATTTGTCTGGACTTTCATAGGGAAAAAAAAAAAAGGAAAGTTTGCTGGACAGTAATTTATGTAACTATTTATATAGCACTTAGGAAAAGTTTATTTACCATTTAAGGACTTGACAGTATGCTTAACTTTAAACAGCCTTAAAAATTCTTATATTCTGGGCCCTTCCCCCAAATATAAATATAAGCATTAAATTGTGTGTGTGTGTGTGTGTGTGTGTGTGTGTGTGTGTGTGTGTGTGGTATTAGAGATTAAACCCAAGGGCATTCTACCTCTGAGCTACATCCTTAGCCCTATTTTATTTGGAAACGGTCTCACCAGGTTGCTGAGAGCCTCGCTAAGTTGCTGAGGCTAGCCTCGAATCTGCGATCTTCCCATCTCAGCCTCCCACATACTAGGATTACAGGCGTGCACCACCACCACCATGCCTGGCTCATTAAGTAGTTTTATGAAGTCTATGACTATGTTTCTTAGAAGACTTAGGAATGTAACTTATAAGATGAAGATCTGAGAAATATAATGTTCCAATGATATGTTTCCAAAATGGATTCAAATTCTGCATTCTTAAAAGCATGACTTTTAGGTACAGCGGGAGATGTCTCCTTCAACAGTCCAGATGCAGAGAGGGCACAGGGAACAGAATTCCAAGACCCCCTGGACTATGCACTGGATGAAACTCAGGGTGAGGTCATCGACAGGCAGCGAAGTGCCCTTCCTGACTCCTAGGTGCTGGAGCCCACCACCACCCTCGGCAAAACCACTCTACAGTACCTTCTGCAAGTGCTCCCGAAGGCTTGCACTTAGTTCGATTTTTATAAAATAAACATTTTCCTCTTTGTCTTACACATTCAGAAGCGCTTGTGATGCATCTTGACTTGGCAACACTCCCCTTCCTTACACTTTAGCTTCTTCTTGGGCTCTTTCTGACCCCCCAAAAAAGGAAAACAGAGGAAGGCAGAGAGATGGGGAAAAGTCACTAAAATAAAAGACAAGGGCGGCGGCACGGGAGCAGGTGGGGATGCATGAAAAGATGCAGCCGAGGAATCAAGGTGAGGAGGACAGTCAGGGACCACCGGGGAAGGTTCCCAGGTGCCCAGGACATGGTGGCAGGCAGAGATGGACCCAGTCCCCAGAGCTGTCCTCTACCCCACCCTCCTGCTGCCCTCGGCAGCTAATTCTGGCCGCTGCTTCCACTGCTTTGCAATGTTTCGGTTCTCTCAGGCTCCACTCCAAACAGGTCAGCAGAATTGATCAAGCACCTACTATGTGTCGTGTACCCTCATCTTCCTACAAACACACTGCAGTCTTGGTGTGGAACAGGAAAAAAAGAAGGACAACAGCTTTCTTTGTCCTTTGACCATTTGGCGGGTGGGGCAAGAGCGTTGCTGTGACCCCAGTGTGGTGGTCATGCAGCAAGAGACGGGGCTGGGAGGAGACAGGATTCCATGAAGGGATTCTCACTAACCCAACCTCAGGCCTCCCCTCCAAAGGCACCAACATTTATGGAAATCTTCTTAAAGTGCTCAGATAGGCCCTGCATTCTTTTTTTTTTTTTTTTTTGCGGTACTGGGGATTGAACTCAGGGGCATTCTACCTCCGAGCTATACCCCCAGCCCTATTTTTTTTTATTCTTTATTTGGAAACTGAGTCTCACTAAGTTGCGGAGTGCCTCACTAGGTAGCTGAGGCTGGCCGCGAACCCGGATCCTCTGGTCTCAGCCTCCCGAATGCTGGGATTACAAGCATGCGCCACCACGCCCGGCTAGGCCCTGCATTCTTAATGAGTGCATACTGGCTGAGGCAGAGCTTTTTCTAGGTGATTTGAGACCATCAAAGAGACCCACTGCTTTGGCCCTTGGCCCTGGCTGGAGCACAGCAAGCCCTAGGGTCCAACACGCTTCCTGGAGAAGCGCTGTGCTGAGCATCTAGCCTCCTGCCATATCTACGGAGCCCCTCCAGGTCCTGGGTGGGCGGGATGGAAAGCAAGCTATGAGGAACGTATTTTAAAAGCATGTTGAACACTGGGCGGGGTGGCAAACACTTGCAATCCCAGTACTTGGGAGGCTGAGACAGGAGGATCGCAGGTTCCTGACCAGTCTCAGCTCCTTAGTGAGGCCCTCTGCAACTTAGTGAGACCCTGTTTCAAAATAAAGAATAAAAAAATAGGGCTGGGGTTGTAGCTCAGAGGTAGAATGCCCTTGGGTTCAATCTCCAGGACCGAAAAAAAAAAAAAAAAGCATGTTGAATGCTGAGCGTGGTGGTGCACGCTTGTAATCCCAGCATTTAGGAGGCTGAGACAGGAGGATTGTGGGTTCTTGGCCAGCCTCAGCTCCTTAGTGAGGCCCTCTGTAACTTAGTGAGACCCAGTTTCAAAATAAAGAATAAAAAAATAGGGCCAGGGGTCTAGCTCAGAGGTAGACTGCTCCTGGGTTCGATCCCCAGTACTGCAAAATAAATAAATAAATAAATACAAACATAAATAAGTAAATAAAAATAAAAGCATGTTGAATACATTCATATATTTAAAGACAAGGAGATAATCACAACATTTAAACAATTGTGCAGTTGCTATGAAATTAGAAGAGATTTATATTTATATTTGGGGGAGAGGGTTAATATCCTTTAATGTCATTTTGGTTTTTCACAGCAGGGAGGAGTACAATTAGAACAGTCTAAGAGTTCAGCTCTCTGGGGCTCGCACATGAGTAATTGTACAGGCTTTTTGGTGCAGGGATTTTAAGACAAACACAATTTGGCCCAGAGGCCATTAGTGTGGGTTGATGTTGTGAGTCTTAGCAATGCCCTAGACAGCAAGGCTGCTCAAGCGGGCCTCCAGAGAGAAACAGAGGCTTGAAAAGAGCCTGTAGATCACAACAGTCTCTGACCCTGCAAGGTGCCCCGGGTGGGGGAGGAAGAGAACTCAGCTCTAATTGCTAAAGATCTGGCACAGGGCACCAAACTAAACACAGAACAGTCCCTCCAGAGGCCTCCCACCCCTGAGGGAAGCCAGCTCCATGGAAAAGAACAGGAGGTATGGGGCCCTTGGTGGCCAGAAGAGAGAAATCCAGAACATTCCTCCATCCACGCACCACCCCAGACATCATCCCAGTGTGTTGAGACCATCAAGAGTCTCCAGGAACCTGGAAAGCTGGACTTTTAATAGAGACTCTCCCAAATGTTGGCTCGGGATTTTTTCTTGTTTTTGTCTTAGTGCTCTGCTGGCCAAAACAACACCCCAAGGACTGTACCCTTCAGTCTGATCACTGTCCTTAAAGTTCTTAGAGCAGAACGAGGGGACTCCGAGGTACTCATAGCCTTGAAATTTCCCCAGGAGTCAAAGAAGGAGATTTATCTTGTACATGTGTTTTAAAAGGAAAAA
>PVLC010001050.1:112294-124904 GCA_004027655.1 Graphiurus murinus
ACGCTTGTAATCCCAGCATTCGGGAGGCTGAGACCGGAGGATCCGGGTTCGCGGCCAGCCTCAGCTACCTAGTGAGGCACTCCGCAACTTAGTGAGACTCGGTTTCAAAATAAAGAATAAAAAATAGGGCTGGGGGTATAGCTCGGAGGTAGAATGCCCCTGAGTTCAATCCCTAGTACCGCAAAAAAAAAAAAAAAAAGGAAAAAGAAAAGTGTGTCAGTTTTAGAGGGGTCCTCATGGCCATTTCATCCGGTCACCCATCCAGTGCCTGAACTCACCCCCCAAGAGCAGAACCAGAATGTCCCATCCTTTTGGAGAAAAATCACCTGACATGTATATTTTTTCAATACATCATCTCACAAATTTCTTGTTGGTAATCTTGGGGGTAAAATGTAATTTAGCATTGGAGGGATCAGACTGCCCTTCATTAACCCTGGGGTCAATCTTAGCACCACTGATAATGACAAAAGCGACATCACATCCCCGAAGACATACACAGGACCACCCATTTCCTGCTCCCAAAGTTTAAACTGAATTTGATCCAACCTTGACATCTAACTTCTACTAAGTAGAAAACACAGAGGAAAGAAGAACACATCCATCCACTAATTGATGATATCACCAAGAAACAATCAATTATGGGAAGCAAGATAATCTACCAGTCATTTAAAAGGAGGGGGAAGAGTAAAACTAGTCTAGATTAAGAGTCTTAACAGATCTACCAATTAAATGAAATACATGATTCTCAGTTGAATTTCAACAGACAGCTCAGCTATAAAAGGCATTTTAGGGACATTTGGGGGAATCAGATAATGGATTGGGTAACAGTTTCCATTAGGCAATTATTTTCAATTTTACAAAAACAGTACCACAGAAGTAAGTACTTTTTTTTTTTTTTAAGAGAGAAGTGGACTGAAGTATTTTGGGGTTAAATGTCATGATGTTTATAATTTACTTTTGAATACCTGGGGGAAAACTGGTATAGCAAACCCAGAGAGCATGGAATTTTAGAGTTGGTTTGTCTCAGCCATCATTGCTAATTTTTTTTTTTTTTTTTTTTTTTGCAGTACTGGAGATTGAATCTAGGGGCATTCTACCTCCAAGCTACACCCCCGGCCCTATTTTTTATTCTTCATTTTGAAACAGGGTCTTGTTAAGTTGTAGAGGGCCTCACTAAGTAGCCTCGAACCTGCAATCCTCTGTCTCAGCCTCCCAAGTACTGGGATTACAAGCGTGTGCCACCATGCATGACTGACAGGTCTTTGAATCTGCTAGCAGAAAGTACCAAATCATCCATCACAGTTTTAGAGGGGTCCCTATGGCCATCTCATCCAGTCACCCATTCAATGCCTGAACTCACCCTCCAAGAGCAGGCTCAGTATATCATTGGAGTAAATCTGGACTTAATTGGTCCCCCACTTCCACAGCCTCATCTAACTTTGGGTCAATGACAACCTTTCTGTTTCCTCACCTATCAAATGGAGATAATTATCCTCTCTTCCTAAAGTTCAGATGGAATCTGACATTACACTGGGCTCCAGGATGCTGCCACTAAAAACTCAATAAATGTAGAGCTGGGTGTGGTGGTGCATGCTATAATCTGAGAACGTGGGAGACTGAGACAGGAAATTTGAGACCAGCCTCAGCAACTTAGTAAGGCCCCCAGCAACTTACCAAGACCTTGTTTTAAAACAAAACAAGATAAAATAAAAAGGGCTATGGGTCTAACTTGGAAGTAGAATGTCTCTGGGTTCAATCCCCATTAACACACACACACACACACACACACACACTCTTTAAGTGACTTTTACTAAGGGCCAAGGCTGGCTCATTTCCCAGCTCTACAACTCAGTGATGGCACAGAAGTTACAATTTATTGAATCTTTCTTGTCTTATTTTCCTTATTGGCAAGATGGAAAGAACAATGGTACCCATTGCATAGAGGTATGTGGTGGAGAGGGTCAAATGAGCTCCCACGTACACAGTTCAAACCACTCCAGGATTCCCTTTCCAGTCCTGGGTGCGTCGGAGCCACAAGTTACAGTGCAGACAGAGCCAAGTCTAAGAACCACTCTACTCTCAACCAGCTTTGAAAACGGCACTAAAATAATATTTAAAAAAAACAAAAACCTGATTCTAAGACACAAATCTCTTAAAGCCTAAGTTCCTGAGAACATGCATTTTGCCAAGAAGCCCAACAAGAATTCAAAGAAGATGCAGGATCAAGCCAGTTGCGGTGGTGCACACCTGTAATCCTAACACTTGGGAAGCTGAGACTAGAGGAACGCAGGTTCAAGGACACCCTCAGCAACACAGTGAGACTCTCAGCAACCTAGCAAGACCCTGTTTCAAAACAAAATATAAAAATAAAAAGGGCTGGGGGTGTAGCTCAGAGGTAGAATGTCCCTTGGTTCAATCCCCAGCACCAACAATAACAAAAAAGAGATGATGATGCAGGTCAATGACCCAAGCCGTGTGAGTGTGTATGTGCCCGCGCGCGTGCGTGCGTGCGCACATGTGCATGCGCACGCACGTGCCTGCTGAGGCTGCCAAGACCTGGAAAAACCCTGGGAGCTTAAGCCCAAGAGCCCAGAGGGAGTGAGCTGCAAGCCCAATGCACTCGGCCACCCATCCACCCATCCACCCCAGGCTCTGGAAGCCTGCTCAGGCACACTGCCCACGGGCTCAGGCTCTGCTGCCCGAGGGCCAAGGGCCAACTGAGGCTCAAGCCAACTCCACCTCCAGACTGGCTCCCAAAGGTGACCATGCCCCCAGGAAGGAACTACAGCAAGGCCACTCTCTGCGGAGGCGAGCACCTACTACACAGAGGCAGTGAGGGGTGCAGGGCGGGGTGTCAAATGACAGAAGACTGCTGCTGTCCCCTGGGCACCAGTGGTTCCACAAGTCCCCTCCTTTCTCGGCCTCTCGTCTTAGCAGGCTTGGTGGGCTCAGCTCTTTTCCATGGTATGGGTCATGAAGATAAGACGCTGTGGGCTTACGGTGATCAGAGTCCCGATTCACATCGTACGTATGTGGTGTAGCCTCTGATCCAGACAGAGGTGTCCGGTTTGAACGAGAGACGGCATGACTGCCCCTCTTTGCCCTTCAGGTATGGCTGGAAGGGGACCCTCCTCCACCACCACCCTGCCCTGCTCCATGAAGCTCTGCTTCACGATACCCCCCCTGCCTCCCCCTTCTTAGAACAAAGGCACCTTTAGTAACCTTAGACTCAGCTGCAGGGAAGATGGCAACTGATCTTGTATCCTAAGCACCAGAATGGGGCCAAGAGTGTGGAAAAGAGAAAGGCACCTGGGCACAGGCCTCCCAGGGGAGAATGAGCCAACTCCATGGCCTCCGGGCCTGGGGGGGGCCTTGGGCAGCCACCCCAGCCACCACCACCACCCGGGAGAAGCCAGCAGGGATGAAGCTCTGCTGCCCCACAGGAACCCGCCCACCACACAGAACCCACCATCACCCTGCCAGCCCGCACCACCGGCCAGGGGACCCAGGCAGCCCCCTGAGAGACAAGAGGGATGGAGTCCCAGAGAACACATCTCTATCTTCGGGGTCTCCACCACTGCCAAGTGTCAACCAGCACCTCTGCTCCTAGCTGCCCTGGCCCCAACCCAGGCTCTCCCACAGGAGGGCTCCCATTTCTATCCAGCCTTTTATCTGTCAAAGGCAGCAGCAGAGCTGCCCTGTGAGGCATAGAGAGGAGGGGGCACTTGGGGAGAGGCTGCGAGGAAGAGAGGGGTTGTGGCCCGGCGCTCTGGAAGACACTGTGCAGAGCAAGGCTAGGAAACCTCCCTGCCTATGGCTGCTACAGCAAAACACTGCACAGCTGCCGAGAGACTTGTCACGTTGGGCTCTTCCCAGCTCCAGCATGCCAGGCAGGAGGGGCCTGATCGTTATTCTTGTTTTCACGATGTAGATAGGTGCTTGATTGCTTGCTTTCTCTCTTCCTCCCTCTCTTTCTCCCTTTCTTTTCTTGAACTGGGGATTGAACCCAGGTGCATTCTATCTCCAAGCTACACCCCCAGCCCTTTTTATTTTTTATTTTGAAACAGAGTTTTGCTAAGTTGCTGAGGGTCTCGCTAAACTACTGAGGCTGGCCTCCAACCTGCAACCTTCCTGTCTCAGTCTCCCAAGTACTGCGATTATAGGCGTGCACCACCACGCCTGGTGACATGGGTGGTTTTAAAGGATTTCCCCAAGGTAACGTGGAGGGAGGGTACAGAACATGAGGGGTGGGGGGTAATAACTGTGTCACCCCAGAGCTGGAGGCCAGCAGCATGGCGCCCGCCGGCACTGCCACTAGACCCTTGCTTGGGATTTAGCTCGCTCGCTGCAGACACAGTCCCTAAAGAATGGAGGCACTTCTAAGACAGCTGACGCCTGAGGGAAGGAGGAAGGCAGGCTGGAGGTGTGGGTTCCACTAACTAATCTAAGAAAATGAGGACTGGAAGAGGAGTCAGGGTTTCTGGCTCATTTTCTGGTAATTGATGTATTAGGCCCAAACACGATTTGTCTTGCTAATTATTATCTTGGAGGGTAGCGCCTTTTTACCCTGTCACTAAGAAATGCTCCTGTTTCTTTTCATATAAACAGTAAGAGTTCAAGGCTGGAATGTGCTGGGCTCGTCTACAATGTGGAGCCGAATTCCACTACAGTTTTGACCTCAGATTCTCTTAGCAGGCTGAGAAATACAATTTGAATCAATATTGTGTTTTATGAAGAAGTTTGGCTAAAACAAAAGATGTAATCAACTTTTTTAAAAAATCAGGACTTCCTAAATCCAACTTCTCTCAAAATGATAGATTTCACTGAAAAGAGTGAAAGCAAGAGGCATTTTTGACAGAAGAGCACAATCTACTGGTAATCATGCAAATGTTTAAATTTCAGAAAAACAGTTTTTGTTCCAGTTCTTAGTGCTCTGTTAAAAAAAAAAAATAGGAAAAAGATGTGAAAATGTAAGATGTCTGTCTGCAGTATAATTCTAATTTAGTAACGGAGACAGTTGAAAGAGATATCTGAAAGCCACCAGATAATACACCTGCAAATACTAAAACAATATTGTGCTCAGGAAGGCAGCTAAGAGGGATTAAGAAAGGAAAGACACATGTGCTGAAATTTTCTCTTGGGGTGTGAGGAAGGACTAGGGACTGAACCCAGAGGTGCTCTATCACTGAGGTACACACCCAGCACCCTGCCTTTTGAGTACTGAGAATTGAACCCAGAGGTATTCTCCCTCTAGGCTACATACGCAGCCCTTTTTATTTTTTTTATTTTGAAATAAGATCTTGCTAAATTGCTGAAGCTGGCCTCAAACCTGCAATCTTCCTGACTCAGCCTCCCAAGCATTGGGATTGCAGGTGTGCACCACCACGCCCAGCGCCCTTTTTGTTTGTTGAAATAGTATCTTCCTAAGTTGCCCAGCCTGGCCTGGAACTTGCACTCCTCCTGCCTCAGCCTCCTGAGTAACCGCAGCATGCAGCAAGCTGAAATTTCCTTAAAAGGCTTCATGGAAAAGGTAGGCCTTGTGAGGTGGACTCTGAAGGGAGAGGATTTGAGAATTGCAGGGATTTAGGTGGGTGAAGATTGTGAACTCGCAGAACCAGCTCAAACACAGCTCCAAGAGGATGAGCCAGAAGCATCAATTTTCCTGCACACCTCCCGAGCTGGCTTGTCTCGCCTCAGTGTGACCGCTCAGCCCCCAGAGAAAGGACTTGCAGGTGATCTGCCTCCCCCCTCCAACATTACCAGAAGCACAGGCTGCTGTCAATCCCCTGAGCCGCCACTAAGACAGGAAGTTTCCTCTGGCACGACTCAGAGACCTAACCTAGCCCTCTATTAGTCTCTAAAGGCTCACATAGGTACAGGAAAATTTGAAAAGATTCCACCAATATTTAGTTTAACTATATTTCTTGGTAATTTCTCTAGGTGTCATGATAACGTATCAAAAAGGTTTTTGGTGGTACTGGGGGTTGATCCCAGTGGCATTCTATCTCCTAGCTATACCTCCAGCCCAATTTTTAATTTTCATTTTGAAAAGGGTCTTGCTAGGTTGCTGAAAGTCGCGCTCCTTGCTGAGGCTGTCCTCCAACCAGTGATCCTCCTGTCACAGCCTCCCAAGTACTGAGATTACAGGAGTGCCACGCCCCACTCCAATTTCTTTAATAAACAAAAATAAATGGTGCACGTGTGGTAGATTAGAAAACAGAAGCATGACTGTTGAGTGTGTGGGAAGGCAGAGATGGAAAGAGACCTCATCACCCAGGGCTTCTGCATCAGGTGGGGACACTGTAACCAGGGCAACAGCCCAGGGGACCTGATGAGATGACTCCTCAGCAGTCACCCTCCCTCACTGTGAAACCCCAAGATGACCCTGACCATCTCACCGCAGAGTGACCAGGGCCCTGGGCAAGAGGCAGGCAGGCTGTTCTGGTCACTATTCCAGCCTCTGGGCAAAGAGCTGACCTTCCTGGCCTTGAGGTCTGTCAACCATAAAATGGGGAGGCTGGCCTGGACCATCTGTAATGTCTCTCCTGGTGGAAAGCTTGAAAGATCTGGTTCAAACCCTATTTCCTACTGGCTCTCCCTTCAGCTGGCCACACACCACTGAGAGCCAACAAGATCAAGAGGATGAGACTCAAGATAGATGAATACGAAAACAAAACAAACAAAAAAAAGCTCAAATACCCGGAGAGCTCGGGCTGCTGACCAGTTAGAGCTTCTCTGAACAACACGGCGATCACCAACTGTGCCCCAAATCACTAAAGCTCTTCATTCATATTAAACATGCCATGGAGATCCAGTTCTCCTAGGAATAAATGACACTTTTATGTTTCCCTTACCTAGAATTTTTAAGAAAAATTACAGTCAGTGTTCTTGGGGGGCTGGTTCCAAGACCCCCCGTGGATATCCAAATTCACAGATACGCAAGTCCTTATATAAAACTTACATGCAATACGAATAGCTGTTACACCATAATGTTTAGGGAATAATGACAGAAAAACAGCTAGATATGTTTGGTACAGACATAAATTTTCCCAAAAAAATTTGACCTGAGGTCGGTTGAATCCATGGACACAGAACACCGTACACAGGAGGGACTGGCTGTATTAAAATGTGCGCAGCCATATTCCCAAATTGTATTTTTCCCCTTGAGGGTGAAGAAAAATCCACACACATCAGAATATAATTTCCTCATGCAATCAGCCCATATGAAGGACAAGTGCATTAACTATCCCTGTGATACACAACGAGATCTCTGTGCAACACGGCCCTGGATCAGCGACATCAGCTCCACACACTAAACCAACCTCTGCAGGTGACCCCTGGGGAAAAAGTCCTCCAGGTGGTTCTAAGGCACACCTGAATTTAAAACCTGCTTACCAAGCTCTCCAGAAGCCTACAAACAAAAACCCCCCAAAAAAACAAAAACAAAGCAGACATACCTGGCTCCAAAGATGTCCTTTTTGGCGAGATCAATCCCAGAAACAACTTTTACTCTGAGAATACGGGATTCACCCTGTTGGAGAAGGAAAAAATAAGGTTAAAAACTGACCTTCAGTGAACTGTGGTTCACTCTTGCACATGCAATATTAAAGTCAATGATTTCTACTCAGTCCGGCAACTGGGACGCAGAACAGATGAATTCAAGCCCAGGTAATTCTCCCTTATAGTGAAGAAGCTCTTTAGCCACTCTAAAATGCTATGATTCCAGAAAGTAAAGTATCCAGGTTAATTAAGTCCAAGTTTAATTCAAACAAGGTCATTAACATCAATTATTCCTGACATTTGAGAAAATATTCCCCAGTTGTACCAGCCACACAACCACACACATGAAACCAACCTACATTAATGTCCAAGAACTAGGACCATAAATATAATAAATAATTCCTCCTTTGAAGTTTATATAGTTGGAAGTGTGGCTTGGGATAGCAAAGACTAAAAGTTTAATGCAGTAAAATGTTTCCTCAAAATCATACTGCTTTATAAAATGTTGGTGTCAGCAAGCAAAAATAATTTCTGAATTTCCAATAAAAAAGCCTCATCTTGAATGGTAACCATCCCAAACCAAGTTTATTCACTCATCCATCCATTTCTTCATTCATTCCAATATTTCCCTAGTAGCTCCTATACATGGGGCATTGAACTTGACCTTGAAATATTAAACATGAATCTGATCCTGGGTTTACTGGAGGCGACAACAGTACAGGACCTTGTGGTGGCACCACGCCAAAGGACACAGGTTGGAGAAATATTTAAAGGCTATGACGTTCAAGATAGATGAGATGGCTTAAAAGGAGGTGGTGACACAAGTCCAGAATAAATCTCTACTTTTCAGTTTGGGTCACTAACTGTTAATGAACGTAAAATAGATGATTGGACTGTTTCATTGCTTATGAAACAGTCAGATGGACAAAACAGCTGGCTCAGTAGAAAAATGGGAGAAACACCTGGTCTCAGTTAGAGACTTTCGTCAGCATAAAGTTGGTAGTGGATACGGATAGCCAAAGGTATGCAAAAAGTTCTCCAAGAAGAGTGGGAAGGAAACAATGGCTATAGGGGTAGAGGCCTTTGGGAACACAAACTCTGGGCTACAGGGGAGAAGTGGCAAAAATTCATCTGCCCAATATGTTTACTCGAGACCTAAGTGAGGAAAAGAAAACCTAAACTATGTAATTATATAATTCAAATGAGACAATTATCACGCAAGGTTGAAGGAGATAAAGACAGGGCCAAATAAAATACAGACAGAACACGATGCAAGACCTTTGTCAACCAGCCGCAGAGCAGACCTACATCCACACAATGGGAACAAGTGCTGAGATCACTGGTACTCCAGGATTCCTCCATCCATTCAACTATCCGCCCAGCCATCTACCGTGACACAAGGCTGCCCGCCCGTGCGTGAGCACAGCGGGGAATACCAACTCGTTCAAGAAGGCGTGCGCTCAACTCGTTTGTGCGTCTGATCCATCCATCCCCCTTCAAACAGTGCGAGGTCAAGAGCGGCAGTTCTCATGAAAGGATTAAAAACACAAAGCAGAGGGCTGGGCTTGTAGCTCAGCAGTATAGTGCCTGCCTAGCATGCATGGGGTCCTGAATTCAATCCCCAGTACTGCATGAGAGAGAGAGAGAGAGACAGACAGACAGACAGACACACAAACACACGGACACACAGAGATACCAAGCAACACCAGACAAGTCAGGGATAACTAAAACACAGCCACACCATAGCATGAGAGCATCTCCAAGGGTTTACAAAAGTGCCTGGGATTCAAATGCTCCTCCCACAGTTCCTTTGAGCACGGACCTATCTCTTGGACACACAGGCCAGGGGTCACAGGGGTCACAGGTTCTCTCACTAGTACAAGATGTTACATAGAGATGGAGGTACTTTTCCATTTCTCAGCAAGTTGTACTTTCAGTGAATCATAGAACGTCTCAACTGAAGGGATATCACAGTGAACGTGGTTTTTAAAGGAGGATCAATGTTTGGCAGCACACCTGCGTGGAGTCCTTTGTGCACCTGGGAAGAGACTGTGGCCCACAAGTGCCCACAGCGTACAAATTGAGAACCTGGGGTTAAAAGAAAACTCAGGTCCGCAGTGGGAAGGAGTTCTGATCCAACTTGAGAGGGATGAGAAATTGTTCAGAAGAAGAAAGGGGCGGCAGGCAACTGGCAGGGAAGAGTGAGCCTAATTACAAAGACCTCAGCCAGCAATTCTCCCAACAACTACCGCGCAGGAGACAGTGATGCCGTCGAAGAAAGCGATGAGTCTGCGGGACGCTCCTGGGTGCTGGCTTCAGGAGCAGATGTCTGGTTTGGCAGCAGGAGGGAGAAATGAGCCTTGGGGAGGAGGAGCTAAGGTGTCTGCTAGGCAGCAAGTCCCTTTACAGCCTACTCAGACACGGCCGTGGTTCTGTCTGCAAAGCACAGTCTTGCACTAGTGACTGATCTGGGAGAAATGAAGAAGGGGCCATGTGTAGGATGGAAAGCAATGTATAATCAAGTCGCATGCTGCAGGGCAGAAGATAAGAATTCTGGGAAGCCAGGCATGGTGGTGCGTGCTTGTAGTCTCAGTATTTGGGAGGTTGAGACAGGAGGATCGAAGATTTGAAGCCAGATTCAGCAATTTAGTGAGACCCTGTTTTGAAATAAAAAGTAAAATAGGGTTGGGGGTGTAAGCTCAGAGGTAGAATGCCCCCTGGGTTCAATCTGTTATATATATATATATATATATATATATATATATATATATATATATATATATATATATTAACTTTGAAACTTCAACAACAAATGCTGGCGAGGATGTGGAGAAGTGGGAACCCAAACTTGTGCAGCCACTGTGGAAAACAGTATGGAGGATCCTCAGAAGAATGGGAGTGAACCTACCATATGACCCAGCAATACCACTACTGGGTATATACCCAAAAGAATGGAAACCAAACTATCAGACTAATGCATGTGTATCTACGTTATAGCTCAGTGGTAGACAGCTTGCCTAACATGCATGAGGCTCTGGATTTGATCCCCAGCACTACAGCAAAAAACTAACAAACAAATAAACTAAAAGCCAACTAAATTTCTATAGAAACCTTAGACAATACACAATAAAAAGAAACCTTAAAATCACTGATAGTGGTACCAACCAGGCTTGCTATATTTCTAAAATGAATAAACCTATCTGTCATAAGAAAAACAAACCTACTTATTTATTTTTTTAGTCAGCTCACCAAAGTACAGAGCTACATATCTGGCAAATGTCTAAAGGGGTCCTTTATATAATATGCAGAGGACAGTTGAGAGCTGTAGAGAGGAGAGGTCCTTTATTGAGCACTTACTGTTTACAAGCAGCTATTGCAGGAAATGTCACTCCTGTCTGAAGTTCAAGCAAAGAGAGCGTCACCCTATAAAAACAGGTTTTACACTCACAGCAAAAATTTCTTATCTTTGTTTCCTCCAAATGACAAGCTTAAACACAGATAAGCAGCCATCGTCACTCAGTAAGGAAGCACATGCCCAGGTGTGTGACTAACTTATCACAGTTGCAGGGGACCCCAGGCTGAGCAAATGTGCCGTCTGAAGCACTTTATTACTTTCATAAAATCTATGCATGACATTTTGATTCCTATTTGTGACTCTAGGAGAATCAAATATTTAACTAAGGTGGCTTGCCTTACACAAAAAAAATATTACTCAGAGATTGAAAAGGAGCAGGCTAAGAAGAAGCTCACCCAAATACACTGCCATGTCTCCTCCTATAATCCAGCTAATTGCGTTGCATGGCTGTCATGTAACCAGGGTGATTCTGTGTGCAGTTTACCTGTGCATTTCTTTAGCGGAGGGGGGGGGGGGGAGAGAATGTGTGTGTGTGTTAACTCCAGCCCTATTTTATTTTTTAAGCTGAAACAGGGTCTCTCTAAGTTGCTGACAGCCTCACTAACTTGCTGATGCTGGCTTCAAATCTGCCATGCTCCTGTCTCAGTCTCCCAAGAACTGGGATTAAGGTGTGCACCACCATGCCTGACTTACCGCTGAATTTTCCAATGTTTTCATCCAGACAGAATAAGATCCTAAGCCATACATGACACAGATACGAATAAATGAGTTGTCTCACTTAGAAACAGGTAGGACTGACTCTGAAGGTGCAACAGGTGTTTGGAACCCTGGGAGCCCTGTTCCTTAAACTGTGCATAAATGGGCAAAGATTCTCATGCCCACCCATGAAGCCTCTGGAGTATACTCTATCAGAACTCTTCCTAAACCAAGCATGGTAGCACATGCCTGTAACCCAGTACTTGGGAGGCTGAGACAGGAGGATCACAGGTTTGTGGCCAGTCTCAGCAACTTGTAAGGCCCTCTGCAACTTAATGAGACCCTGTTTCAAAATAAAGAATAAAATAGAACTGGGAGTGAAGCTCAGAGGTAGAATGCCCCTGGGTTCAACCTCTAGTACCACCAAAAAAAAAAAAGTATATATTTTTTGAAATAAATATATATATATTTATTTCAAGTTCCAACTCAAGACTTGAGATACTGGAATTTGCCCTTTTTCTTAGGCTCTGTCCTAAGGTAACTAACTTATCTCTTATCTTCATCTACAATGGCAGATGCTCTCCCCCACAGGAGGTGATATCTGGGCTGGGAAATTGTGTTCTTCCTCCATAGGGAGCCACTATGATCCCAGGTTTCACATACGCCAGCTGTCCATGCGGACAAGGAAGTTCTAAGTCAGGGACCTCAATATCTTGGTCATTCTCCCCTAAATTAATTTATGTATTTACCTTCTATATTCTAAACAGTATTTATAGTGCTAGCTGCTACCTGCAACACTGGCAGACTCACAGCAAATACTCCCTAGACTAGAAGAGACAACCAATATTTGGGGGGACCACAGAAATACGTAAGATAGATAGATAAATACACACATACATATATGTGTATGTGAATATAAGCATCACTTCACCTTAATTGCTTTAAGAAATAAATAATATGGAAAGTACCCATTCTATACCTGCCACACAGTAAGTACTGTTAGTCTCCCCAGCCCTACCCATTCTTACCCCAACCTTGAGTCAGGATCCCGCTTTGTGT
>PVLC010001050.1:125004-151782 GCA_004027655.1 Graphiurus murinus
TTTTTTTTTTTTTTGCAGTACTGGGGATTGAACTCAGGGGCATTCTACCTCCGAGCTATACCCCCAGCCCTATTTTTTATTCTTTATTTTGAAACCGAGTCTCACTAAGTTGCGGAGTGCCTCACTAGGTAGCTGAGGCTGGCCGCGAACCCGGATCCTCTGGTCTCAGCCTCCCGAATGCTGGGATTACAAGCGTGTGTATTTTTTAAGACTTTATTTTTGTGAAGCAGTTTCAGGTGAGTGGAAGGCACAGAGATTTCCTACATGCTTACTCCCCCCCACACACACACACAAACACATACAGTCTCCCCCACTCTCTCCGTCCTGCACCAGGACACTGCTGCAGACTGGATCTGGAATGTCCCACAAAGCCCCATGTGTTAGAGCCTGGGTCCCCAGGCTGGTGCCATTGGCACGTGATAGAAATGACAAGAGGTGAGGCTTAGTGGGGTGTTTTAGGTCACTGGCAGACTCACAGCAAATACTCCCTAGACTAGAAGAGACAACCAATATTTTGGGGGACAATGGGACCTCATCCTCTCCTCTTCCTCAGTTTCTTTTATTTTTCAGTTGAAAGTTGAATGGCTCTGCTCAGTGAGGTACTCCAATTGTGATGTGGTACCACAGGCCCAAAGCAATGGGTCCAATACAGCATGGACAGAAATCTCCAAAACTGAACCAAAATAAACCTTTTCTCTTTGTAAGTTAATTGTCTTAGATATTTTATCATAGTAAGGGAAAGCTGACTAATATAAACACATATACAAGTAATTGGAATATAGTAGAAAAAGTCTAATAGCAGTGATGGAAGAGAGGACAGGGACATTAATTCTGTGATCTGTTAACATCTGGCAGATGAGCACAATGGCTCTGGGATGGAGGAGGGGACTGATTCCAAAGCCACCGCTGGAGGTATAGCATGACTGGACCGGTAGACTCTGCAAGACAGAGTTGAGAAGGAACCCGCTCAAGTTCACTGTTTCAGTGCTAGTGGAGACTGATGCTATTGACTAGTAGAAAATCAGAAGAATGGGTCTTGGGCTGAGGGAAATAAATAGCTTGGGCTTCTTGAATTTGAACTGATCTTTCGAGAGGGCAAGTAGAGAAGTGCAGGAGGCAATAAAAAGTTAAAACCAAAGCTCATTAGAATAAAAATGAACACCAGGTGTGGGGGGATGGCTCCATGCCCGAGCCCTCCTTTGGACTGACCCTTTATACTGACGTTTAAAGAATAAACCAATGCAGTTACTCTCCAACCCCTATAGCTAAGTCTTATTTCCTCAGCTAGATCCTAAGGCTGCCAGCTCTGCTAGGGTATCCACACGAGGACATTTTCAATTGATTAAAATCAATGAGAATCAAAACACAAAGTCTGATCCTTGGTGACATTAGTCAGGTGCTCAACGGCCACACACACCCAGTGAATGTCTTACTGGATAGCACAGGCACAGATCACTTCCAGGACCCTGAGAGATTGATGGAACTATGTTGCTGTAAGGGCATTAACACAAGGAACACAGTAGGATTCCAAACAGCCTCCTGTAAAAAGAAGGAAGGGGAGCCAGGCATGGTGGCGCATGCTTGTAATTCCAGCATTTGGGAGGCTGAGACAGGAGGATCCGGGTTCTCAGCCAGCCTCAGCTACCTAGTGAGGCACTCCGCAACTTAGTGAGACCCTGTTTCAAAATAAAGAATAAAAAATAGGGCTAGGGGTATAGCTTGGAGGTAAAATGACCCTGAGTTCAATCCCCAGTACTGCAAAAAAAAAAAAAAAAAAAAAAAAAAAAAAAAAAAAAAAAAAAAAAAAAGGACGGGAGGAGAGAAGGGGGGGAGCCTTCTACTTAATCCAGTGATAACTTTGAACACGTCACAAGAGTTACCCTGTGGAACTGAGGCAGGGTTCACTGTAACTGCATTCTAGGGCCAATATTTCCTCTACACTAATAAAGACTGGCGTGCCAACTCAGTGCCTATAAATTAACAGCTATGAAGTCTAATGATGCAAATACCATGCAGTCTTCCTGCATCTAGACATTTTAAAAATCACTGTACAAACACAGGAAGCGCAGCGAAGGTGACTTAACAAAGTGTGACAAAGATCAAGGACCTTCTGATGAGTCCAGCACTGACTGATACTCTAACAAGGTTGCACAATATTCATGGAAAGGATATGCATGAAGCAAGGAAAGAGGTGAAATCTCAGCTGGGGCTCTTGACCCCTTTAAGAGAACTGTTTGGAAAATACTACAGAAGAAGGGCTAGTAGGGAAGGGAAGTGAAACTCAAGTCGACTGCGAACATCTGGGGGAACAGAGTGGGGTTCCCTTAAATCTAACTCTGGGGGCCCTGGGGAGGGAGAACCCACAGGGCTCCAGGGAGAACTGTGGAAGAAGCCAAGTGCAAGCCAATGGGAGGGAGTGGCCTTCTAACAACTCCCGTGCCCAGAGAGGGGCTGGCAGACTGGCCACCCACACCCACCTGCTCCAGGAAGACACCACTGCTGCCAGAGACAAATCCCAGCAGAACCGCACTGGAGCACCCGTAAGATTCCTGTCAACCCCAGTGCCAATTCTAGGGCTTGCACTGAGTCAGGCGGGTAACTAGATACTGGTGCCCTAAAGGTGCTCACATGACACTTCTTCCTGTAAGTGACAACACAGGATGTCTTTGTTTCTGGCTTTTGAATAGGGCAGAGTCATAGCACCTGGGTGGTTATCCTGAACTCTTGGCAGGTATCACAAGTCTACGTCATTTGACCCATAAACTCCTCACTGGAGAAGAGATGGGTGAGCCGGTGGGTCTCGGAGTAAGCAGCAGGTTGAGGGGTTCGTAGTCGGTGATGGCCAAGAAATACGCTCACATCCGCCATGGCCCAGAGGTGTGCCTAAGCAGGAATGCAAGTTTTGCTACATGTGGATAGATTTGTAGAGTGGCTCTCAATTAGAAACGTTAAATCTTCCTGTGCCAAGGTTGCAGGGTGGTTTAGTGAGTTGGAGGAGGAGAGGAGGCTGTCACTGGGCAGAGCCCACGAAATGAATGAGCTGGCAAGAGTTCCAGCTCAGAGGACGTGGTCACTCTCTTCCGCTAATTAAAAATTCTCATTTTACCAGAAGAGTTCGTCCGATTCCCTGTAAAAGGGCTTCAAAGAATCCTTCTGTCAATGGTTCTATTGTTCTGGATTTCTAATCATAAGACAGGAAACATTTTTAAATTCCTCCAAGACCACTAAGATGAGAATTATCTTGTGTTTACAGTTCTAAAAGTGATCATAATAAACAAGGGCACTTTGTTGAAAGCCAAAAAATCCTCGCTCAGGATCTAAAATCCTGGATTTTTCATGGCAGACGTCAGTCTGACCTCTCACAATAAAGTGAAGCCTGAGCTTTGGATGGAACGTGTAGCTTGAACAAGTGGAACTAGAAGAGGTCGGGGTCCCCAGGGCCCTCAAATAGGTACCCGCAGGGAGACTTCTGTGACTTCGGAGCTGGAGCTCACCAAGAGGGAGGAGAAAGAATGTGACTCAGTCAGCACCAAGAGCCCCCAGCATCCTTCGCAGAACCACAGGAACAGGGCTCCTAAGAAATTTGGACAAGTGTCGGCTATAGATTTTATGCGTGGATGTAAAGCGCAGGACCAATGACCGGCATCTTCCCTCTGTGGTTAGATTATAATAAACAGCAGGCTGCTTGCTAGGCATGTGCTCGGCACGAGGCTGTAGCCTGATGATCGAAACACGTGTAGGGCCCCTGCGCACAACAGGGAGACCACTGCCTGCTGCTGCTTCCCAAGAACTCCACATCCCTCTGGGACAGGACTGGCCTTTGAAGGGCACGGCCAAGCAGAGCCTCCCCAGGCGCCAATTTCCTAACTCCACTCATCCCCCTTCCGCTCCCAGGCTCCATTCTGACCCTGCAACATGACTGCCAAGGTTTCCCCTACGCACTGCAGTCAGACCCGCAGAGGCCCCCAGGTCGCCTGCCCTGGGACCCCAAGGAAGCGTTCCCAACATCTTCAGTCACGTGCTTCCAGGCCATTCCTGGGTTTACTACCACCCAATGCCTTACTGGCTCAATCCTCCCAAGGGAACCGTTTCTAATTCCTGGGCAAGTTGAACAATGATCTACTCATGGGCTACAGTTGGAAGCCTTCCTGTGCTGACATTTAGTGACCACAGGACAGGGCACGAAAGAAGACAAGTAGGAGAACCAAGGCCCAGAGACGCCGAGGAGAGGGTGGTTCCAGATACCTGGGCTCTCCCGCTGGATGGACCAAAGCACATCCCACCGTGAAGGAGAGAGTAAAAAAGGTCCCAACTCTGAAGATAAGAGACATGATTCTGTGAGTGAAACGGACAGGGCATGTGGCAATTAAACCTGAGTCAGAACCACCTCTTCTCCACACCTGCTTGGGTCTCTTGCTCCTCCTCTGGGTGTCAGCCTAACGACTGCATCTTCTGAGAAGTCTTCTGCCATTACTCCCACTACCCAGCCTTTTTTCTTTCTTTTTTGGTGGTGCTGGGGATTGAATCTAGGGGTGTTCTGCCTCTGAGCTATACCCTAGCCTTAATTTATTTTTCGTTTGGAAATAGGATCTCACTAAGTTGCTGAGGCTGGCCCTGAACCTGCAATCCTCTTGTCTTAACCTCCCAAGTACTGAGATTACAGGCATGTTCCACCACACCCAGTGTGTATGTGAAGCGTGTGTGTGTGTGTGTGTGTGTGTGTGTGTGTGTGTGTGTGTGTGATGCTGGGGACTGAACCCAGGGGCATTTTATCTCCAAGCTATACCCCCAGCCTTATTTTATTTTTATTTGAAGTTGCTGAGGCTGGCTTTAAACCTGCGATCCTTTTGTTTCAGCCTTCTAAGAACTGGGATTACAGGTGTACATCACCACACCTAGCTTTTTAAAATTAGCTGCCCTTAGACTATAATGCTCCAATAAAAGCACATTTAAAAAAAAAAATTAAGCCAGGCCTGGTGGTGCACACTTGTAATCCCAGCATTTGGGAGGCTGAGACCGGAGGATCTGAGTTCACAGCCAGCCTCAACTACCTAGTGAGGCACTCCACAACTTAGTGAGACCCTGTTTCAAAATAAAGAATAAAAAATAGGGCTGGGGGTATAGCTCGAAGGTAGAATGCCCCTGAGTTCAATCCCCAATACCAAAAAAAAAAGAAAATTAGCTGTCCTGTAGCCAGGCTCAATGACGCACACCTGTAATCCCAGTACTTGGGAGGCTGAGACAGGAAGATCACAGGTTCATGGCTGGCCTTAGCAACTTAGCAAGACTGTCAGTGACTTAGTGAGATGCTGTTTCAAACTGAAAAATAAAAAAGGTTGGGGGTATAGCTCAGGAGGTACAATGCCCCTGGGTTCAATCTCCAGTATACAAAAAAAAAAAAATGTATCTGTACAAGGATAAAGCTTCTGGAGGACAGGGGCAGGAGAGCAGCCTGCAGAGAGGGACCAGGGTGAGGGGACATGTGAAATCATTCCTGGAGAGCCTCGAAGCTGCCTCACCTCGGCTCTGGGAAGAGCAGGACACCCAAACACCCCAGGGAAAGTGAGAAAATGACGTGGGTCCAAGGCAAAGTGGCGGTGTGTGCTCAACAGTCCAGGAACATTTAGGAAGGCAGAACGAGGTATGCTTAGGGCTTGCTAAAGATAAGACTGGCAGACAAACTTATTTCCTTCTCTGATGAGGTTCGTAGTTCCAGGATACGCAGTGTACGTGGTGTATGTACACAGACCTCGGCCATCCAGCTGGCATCCACAAACACCGTGCTCGTATTTTAAACAAGATAAATCACGTAAAAGTAAACCCACAGTAAAGCTGGCTGGACTTGGCCGCACCAGGGCGAAAACTCCTATCTGAAGTATAATTATTAGAAAACTCTGGGGAGGTCTCCGGGGGTTATGTCATAGGGTTCTATGATTAGATCCATCCTGAGCATTGCTCCGAGCCAGGAAAACTTGGATAAGGATGTGCATGGCGGGCTAATCCAATTTGTGAGTGATACACACAACTGGATAAGATGTCAGATGACTACATCAGAATCCAGGAAGATCTCATCAGACTGGGTGATGAGCCAAATGGCAAGGAACGAGGGTTTGTAGTAGTGTGTGCACTTGGCTGCCCAAGTCAGTGGACAGGGAGGGGTGGAAGAACCACAACCAGAGATATGGGGGGTCCCCGTGGATCCTGGGGTTTTAATTAATCTCAAACTCAATATGAATGACCGTGAAAAACACTTGCATTATTAAAAGTCCAGAACAAGCCAGGCCTGCTGGTGCACACCTATAATCCCAGTACTTGGGAGGCTGAGATAAGAAGATTGCAGGTTGGAAGACAGCCTTAGCAATCTAGACTCTCAGCAACCTAGTGAGATCCTGTTTCAAAACAAAAAAGTAAAAAGGGGCAGGGGATGTAGCTCGGAGGTAGAATGGGTTCAGTCTCTAGTAACACACACACACACACACACACACACACACACACACACAGTGTCCAGAGCAAGGAACAGAACCAACATGATGTCAAACCCAAGGGGCATGATTCAGGAGGGACATTGTTGTTTTGCTTTGGTTTTGTTATTGTTGTTTTAAGTAAACAGGATGAAATCCATACAATAGCACTAAGCAAACATAAGAATGGCTTTCCCTAAGTACAGACTTGAAACCCCAAGACAGACTGTCACATAAGAAAACAAAACAAAACAGAATATTCTGTACGGTATGCCAGCCTTTATATAAAAAGAAGAAAGCAGGAGGGGTATATGCACACAAATATTTGCCTACAAGTACAAAATGTAAACTGTATAACCACACAAGAAATGGGTAACACTGATTCTGGGCAAATGACCTGCTTGGCTGGAGACAGAGGTGATCAGGAAAGAGAAAGAGAGATACAGCCTTCTCTACTCTTTGAAATTAAAACCACCTAGATGCACTAGTGACTCAAAAAAAAAAAAAATGTTAAGTAGACAAGATAGTTAATAAGCAAGCAAACAAACAAAAGTCACATGAAGAATGAAGGAAGAATGACTTAGGAATGTTTAACCTGGTTTTTTAAGAAAAAAGAAAAAAAAAAAGCAGATTCTGTTTGCAGGAACAGGTTTACGTAGCTGCAGGAGCAAAGTCAAAGTCAATTTCTGTTGTGCGACTGCAGAGGGCAGACTTCAACTTGCCTCACCAAGAGGGAGGACCTTCTGGCCTCTAACCCAAGGCCAGCAGGGAGGGGGCAGGTGGCCTCCAGAGGTAGCTAGCTGGCTAGTTCTCACTGGTCAGAGAGAAAAAGGCAGGCAGCCTGCCAGAAACATCAACAGAGGAAGAAAACGAACCAGATAGGTTCCTTGTCCACTCCCAACTTTGAGATGTTGTGATTTGAAGAGCTGTATGTGAGAATGCAAAATCAGTGAAAGGAGATTCATGCAAAATCACACAGCACTTAGTTTATTTGTGTGTGTGTGTGTGTTACTGGGGATTGAACCCAGGAGCATTCTACCTGTGAGCTACACCCCTAGCCTATTTTATTTTTATTTCGAAACAGGGTCTCACTAAGTTGCTGAGGCTGTCCTGGAACCTGTGATCCTCCTGTCTCAGCCTCCCAAGTATTAGAATTACAGGTGTGCACTCTCATGCCTGGCTACACAGCACCTTAAATATGGATGCATGCAACATCTCTAAGGCAAAACGCAGGAATACTAATTGGATTCCCATTGACTTCACAGTGAAAAAGAAGATTATGCATAAATCAGAATGCTTACTACTTGCAATGTTTCAACTTAATCATGAATGCAACAACCAATAGAAATGAAACATGGGCACCTATCGACCGTGTTTGGGGATGTCTATTTGTTGCTATTCTCATTCCAAAAATGATTTATGGTGCCTAACCCGCCGTACAAGAGATGTTTAAAATTCCTCGTAGGAAGACCACCAATACTTCTGCTAGGATGAGTGGTTGTTAGAAAAGTTTTCGGATATAAGAACGTGAAAGGAAGGACAATGCAAGAAAGTAAAAGAGGTCCCTGGCCCAAGGAGTGGCTGAGGACCAGGCGGCACAGCAGAATCACCAGCCGGGAAGAGTGAGAAGATACTCCTGCCTCAGAAGGAGCGGAAAAGAGAACTGAGCTGCTCATCAGAAACACCGAGGAGCCTCGAGGCCCAGCGTCACTGACCTGGGGAAGCTGCAGGCGTCAGCCACAGGACAGGGGGTCCAAGGGTGTCAGGGATAAAGGTCCATGTGCAGGCAGGGACTCTCCAGGAAGCCCGAACCTTAAACCCATCCCAATTCCTTACATCCTATCACCTCTATGGCTGAAAACCAACAACTACTGCTCACCATGAGAGATGGTCTCCTCTGATTTATCTACCAGGAACCTGTGCCCCAGAGACAATCTGTTCATGATTGATGGCTTCTTGTAGAGGAGGAGGCAAACAGGCGAAGAGTACTGATTTCATATTGGCCAGATTAACTGCTTCTACAGCTTCACTTCCTTAACATGTGCAGATGTCCACAATCAGACTGGAGGCTGCAGCCCAGCCCCAACACGCAGCCATGTCATTGTGTGACCAAGAAAAATTCTATCGACAATGCATCAGCAAGACCGACCGTGACTCTGAAAACCTCTATTCCTTAGCTTATGGGGAACTTATCTTGTGTTCTGAATCATGCATTTAAAAAAAAAAAAAAAAGGAAAAGTAGAAGATATTATTTTTCCAGTTTCCTCATAAAATACCCAAGTCTAAAAGATTTCATCTGAATCCTAACTTGGAGTGTGTGTAGGGTTTTTTCTATAACTTACTATTATCAAAGTGAAATTGTCTAGCTTTTTTCCAAACCACGAGATAATCTCAAATACTATGTGTGTGCTTATAGCCTCCAGAGAGATGTACAACTGAGTAATACCAAAAAGCGAAATGACAAATGTTGAGTTGCTTCCAACAGAATGCTTTGGGAGGGAAAAGAAAACAAACAAGAATGTCAAGGTATTCTTTTTTAAGGCAGCTTCAGGGTTTCCAGCAAATATTTTATTTAATCAGTCATCCTCTACTTACTGCTATTTCTTTCTACAACTTGAAATTGTTTGATTTTATTTTTTTTTATTTTTTTATTTTTTTTTTGCGGTACTGGGGATTGAACTCAGGGGCATTCTACCTCCGGGCTACACCCCCAGCCCCATTTTTTATTCTTTATTTTGAAACTGGGTCTCACTAAGTTGCGGAGTGCCTCACTAGGGTAGCTGAGGCTGGCCGAGAACCTGGATCCTCCGGTCTCAGCCTCCCGAATGCTGGGATTACAAGCGTGCGACACCACGCCCGGCTCTGTTTGATTTTAATGCCCAGCACTTTGCACTTGGTTGTAACAGTCCATGTTTTACAAAGTTTCCTGCCTTGCTCTTCCTTTCAATCTTCAAATATGCTTCCCAGGACACAGGTGTCAACCTCTGCCCACCTCCAAAGAAAGTCTCTTTGACTACAACCCTGGGGCACATCTGTACCTTTTTTTACAAAGTTTCTGCTATTCTTTAGGCCCATCCACAAGGAGCCTATTGCATTTAGAATTTTTTTTTTTTTAATCATCATCAAATGAGAGGTTGTTGAAAGATACCCAGGAATGTTTCACCCCCAGGACAAGATGACGTATATGCTCTGAGGGTCAGACTTAGCCTGGGAGTCAGGCACTGCTGCCAGGCCCTCCCCACCTGGCCGGCTCATCTCCCTGCATGCCCCAAAGACACAGGAGAAGCATCAGCAGCACAGCGATGGTTGTCAACAGTCAAGGGATGCTGATAATTATCCTGTAACTTCCAACACTGGACAGACTGGTTCCCTGCAAGAGTCTATGCTGGAAGATGTGCTAAGACGCCACAGGACCGGCAGAGAGCATCTTCTTAGAGAGCTGGATTTCTGGAAATCGCAATTTTAGAAATGGAGAGCAATCTGTGCCCTGCTCTGAGTTACTCCACAACATATAGAACAGTCGCTCTCAGGCTGTGCCTAACCCTGAGTCACTCCACTTTATAAAACAGTAGTTTGGCAGGAGTTACTCCATTTTGAGTACAAATGCCAAGGTAAAAAGACTCTACACCGTGTTTATACAAGAAAACAACTACTATCTGCTGAGTGCAACCATAAGACACAAACTGATAGAAGACTTATTTGTGTCAACTCTTCAAACTAAGTACCTGTACCTGTGGGCATCTCAAATCATAAGGAAAACACCAAACACAGGAGATTACGGACCTCACCAGGTACAACCCCCGTATCTAAGACCCAGAATCACCACAGTGATGAACCTTCCAGTCTCTGACCCCAGATTTCAGCTCAGCATGGTTTCTCCCACCCGTAACACTGAAGACACAAGATGTACGTCAAGCTGACACCTCAAGCTGATATTCTGAAACTGCCACCCATCCGAAGCGCCACCTTGACAACCCTGCAGAACTGATTCCTTAGAACCCTCGTCTGACCACCTACACCGACTCTCTGCACTTGCATCTGCTCTTAATAAAATCGTATTAAGTGTGATGTGTGACTTAAGTGTGAAGATTGGCATGGGAATAAAAGAACTTGTGATTGCCTGATGACTATCCGGTGATCCATGAGTACTCGGTGAACTGAAACCAACGAAAGAGGTGGGGCTTGTGAATTTTGTTGTTGTTACTCAATAGATTCTGACATTGGGAAAGGACACACATGTGTTTGGTCTATGCTAATGGCACAGCTCGCTCCTGACAGTGGAGCAGTGGTTCTCAGAGTTGGATCCCTCACTACCAGCATGGACATGTCCCAGTGCCTTGGTGGAAATGCAGATTCCCAGGCCTGCCCTCAGAGACTTCTAGAATTCGAATCTCCAGGACCAGGGGCCAGCAGGTTTTGTTTACCAGGTGATTCTAAAGCACTGTAAAATAATTTTTTAATGTGCTTTTATTGGTGCATTCTGGTCTCACATCATAATGTAAATCACATTGACATTGACATACATGCACACACAGCACTGGAGCACCGTAAAATTTGAGAAACAGCATTCTAGTACAATGAACGAGGAAGTAACAAGGAGCATGACACACCATCTGTGCATGTTTTTAAGATTCCACATTTGCAACTGGGCTGCACTGGACTCTTCCAAAAAGACTATGCTCACCCCTTTCTCCCCAGGGAAAAGGTGGATGGAATGTTGAAGAGCACAAACAAACTTCCTGAGGAAGAGGAGGAGGAGGAGGAGGCAGACAACTCCCAGATCTGTTTCCATCCCCACCCCCGCTCCTCCCCAGCACCTCAGTCCTAAATATTCACTCACTCTCTCTCTGAGCCAGCCATGCTAGGAAGAGCCGCTGGTTCCACGCCAAAAGCTGACCAGCTCCCAAACAGCGTTCACCTCATTCCTCTCGTTCCAGAGCCGTGCTGCCTCTCAATAATTCTGCTCAAGAATCGCTCCGAAAAAAGCACACCGTGCCACTGACAAAGGTCACCTTGGGCTGGTGGGAGTGAAGGGCATTCTCACTGCGAGTCCGGAGTTCTATAATATCAAAGTAGTTTAATTTTTTTAATTTTGTATCCCAAGAGCATGGACTTTACTTTCATAATAAGAAATTAATTTGTTTTCATAGGAAGGTAGAACCACTTTATCTCTTTCGATTTTTTTTTTTACCAAATCTTGATGATTCTGCCTGTTTTTCTAGCCTAGCATATATAATTTGACATCCATTTCAAACATATATGAATAATACATTCCTCTTGTTCCCCTGCCTGCTGCAATAATTACATGATCTTCCTGTCCTCACCAACTGCTTGTCATCAGCCTAGGCCTTTCTCTTGATCGCCGGCCCCCATCCCATTTCACCCTCTTACACATCCTCCTCTTTGCTCGCTAACCCCAAGGGTTATTGCTAAATCCAGCTGAGTAAGTTACTATTAATACTTGCCTCTGCATGTCCAGTGTTACTTAAAACACCCTGCACGTGTGTGTACACACACACACTCTCTCATTCACACACACTACAGGGATTCTGCTGTCTTAGCACACAGAGTCATGTTTCACAACTGTCCTATGGGTGATTTCTGTATTTTCGCATTGCCTCTGGACTCTCACCCTCTTACTTCACGAACATTATTGAGCAGCAACTAGGTGCCAGAAATTTAAATTTCAGAATGCCTACCACATTCAGAATGTGGCTTCCTGAAGCTCAGCAAGGAGGCAAGATGGAGACAAGGGGAATGGGTGGGAATGCCCGACACAGTCCAGAGAGACGTGGACAAGAGATACAACAAGAAAGAAAGCAGGGCTGGGGAGAGAAGAAAGGAAGCAAGCAAAGCCAACCAGCAACTGCAGTGCCACCCCGGGCCTCTCTCCCCTCTGACCTTTAACCCAGCCCAGTGTGCTACCCCTCTCCCCTCTGACCTTTAACCCAGCCCAGTGTGCTGCACAGGAAGCCCATGACATGGACATGCAAATGTTAACAATCACTTTAGGAGAGAACCCAAGGAATGCGTGTTTGGCAGAGGAAGGCCTCCCACAAGTCTGGGCTATTGGTCACCAGATGCTAACAGGAAAGGTATGAAATCCCCTGTAGAGGTCTTTTAAAAATAAGTTAGATTCCAATCTCTCTGCCTGGTTTCATTCGGCCTGAATTGCTCCCAGTAGAGTCAAAGCTCAAAGTCCTACTGTAGGTGGAAGCATCCAGGATTTCCACCAATTCACCTGGGGGATGGGGAGGGCAGGGAAGGGAGTAAAACAAGATTGAGGCAGGGGGGGGGTCACTTGGAATGCCACCCCACTGGACCCAGTCTCCCCCACCCACCAAACAAAACAGTGCTGGGCAGAGTTGCCAGGCAACCACGTCACCATGGCAAAGCCAGCCAACAGGTGAGTCCAGCCCATGACCACCCCTACAGCTCTCCAAGCAGCCTGTTTTGGGAGAAATACCCAGGAGAAGACCTGCTCCTCAGCAAATAACTATCCAATGCAATCTAGCTAAGAGCTAAGCATTTTTATCAGTCCAAAGCATTGCCACTTTTAATTTTCTCCTTTTTAAGCACTACAAATAAAAGCTTCAAGCCAACAAGTTAAAATTGATCAAAAAACAGAAGATGGATGGCAGAGGCCAGCAGGGTAAATAGCAGGTAAATGGATATACTGATTCTAGAACCAAAAGATTCTGCTTCTCAGGATTCAGGAGGCTTTGATGTTGGATTAAATCCACTGAAATCATCAGCAAATCTAATAACTGGGAAATAATGAGCCATCATAAAATCTAAAGAAATCCACATCTCCAAAAACAGCCTAAACCTCTCTCAATATTCAGTAACAGAAAGAGCCTTATTCAGACAAATCAAGTAGAACTGGATCACAATTCAATATAACATTTCAGTTTTCACCATACATCTTGAGAAACAGTCACTGAAACCCATCCTTCCCCCATTTCAAGAAGAAAAGAAGTTCACAACTTTTATCATGCTCATATATTTTTAAATTCATGCATTTTCTTCTTCATTTATTTCCCAAAGCAACATCTCCACTTAAGACTAGTCGGACAGTTTTAGACTTATTCCTAAATGATAAAGTCCTCAACTCTGGGGTTTGCCCAAAATCCTTCAAAAAAAAGAAGTGAACTACATCAACGATGTTAAAGATGAATTACTAGCTCAAGAAGAACCTCAAGGTGGGGCTGGGGGTGTAGTCTTGTCTTAGGCACTTGCCTAGCATGCAGGAGGCCCTGGGTTTGATCTCCAGCACCGTAAAATACAACAACAACAACAAAAGAATCTTGGGTAGCACAGAACTATTAAGGCTACGGATGGATTCACAGAGTTTTAAAATGCCAAAGAGGAAGGTGAACCGTTCTCCCCCATCAAGCAAGAAAAGTCTTACCCAGTCCTAGTGGTTTCCTTAAAGCCGAGGCATCTCATTTGGGAGAATCCACACGCATTAAAGGCAAGGCGAGGCCAGGTGAGGCCGGAACACAGAGAGCCCTGAAGAACAAGCCAAAGGAACTTGTGCAGCCAAGTAACTTTCCACTGGCAGGTGACAAGGTCAAAAGAGGGCAATTTCAACTCTGTTCCCAGGAAAGCGTACAACAGGACGGCTCCTCTCTGGAAAAACCCTGCGCCGCTACCTGCTCACGGCGCAGCCTGGGAGTCAAGGAACCTTCCACCGGGACCCCATGGCCTGCAACGCTACCTCTTCAGACACACAATGAATTAGACCCAGAAAACTCCAGCTAAGATAACATCGGCTGCCTAAGTCCCTCCACCTTCGGTAAATGTTTGAAGGTACATCCTGTCTTAAAGGAACCCTTGTAAAATTTCATCCTTCCCCTGTGCAAATGTTTCCTCTCTGCCATTCTCAACTCATGTGAACACACGGCTTGGCTGGGAGTTTCTCAGAAACTCAGGATCTGCAGTGTCTCCATCAAGGTGGATATGTTGGGCTCCTCGCAGGTGGAAGGTCTGTCACTCCAAGTCACACTTCAATTCTCATTAGCTTCTGAGAGCAATCAAATAATGAAAGATTTATAGTAATCTTTAAAACAAAACACATTTGGAAGACACACTGTATCTATTTGGAAATAAAGGTTTTTGTAACTGATTTGTTTTATTTTTTTAATAAAGACAACTAAAAACCAAAGAGAGAAAGAGAGAGAGAGAGAGAGAGAGAGAGAGAGAGAGAGAGAAAGAGAGATTAAAATGCCAAAAACATGCATCCACTTTCCTTCTAAGAAAGATTCAATAATCTTCTCTACATTGGGGTTTTCTCCCAGAGAATTTACGGGTAAGGTTGGCAGTATGCCAACTGTGTCCCCTTAAAACACCTCTGTCACAGCCCTAAACCTCCGGTCTCTTAGAACGTGACTGCACTTGGAGACAGGACCTTTAAGGAGGGGGTTCAGATAAAATGAGGTCCTATGGGTGGCCCTAACCCTATCCAACTGGTGTCCTCCTAAGAGGAAATATGGACACCCAGAGAGCCACTAAGGCCAGAGGTGAGCACGAAGAAAGAATCCAATGAGGAAAGAGAGAGGGCCACCTTCTGCGGCCAAGGAAGGACGCCCCGGAGCCACCACCTTGGTCGCAGGCATTTGGCCTCCAGATCTGTGAGGAGCATACCTGTGCTATGTAAGCCGCCTGGTGTGCTGCCTTTTGTTATGGCAGCCCTGGCAAAATCTCAGAGTTAGAAAGAGAAACTAGGAGCCAGGCGTGGTGGTGCAGGCTTGTAATCCCAGTACTTGGGAGGCTGAGACCGGAGGATACGGGTTCATGACCAGCCTCAGCTACTTAGTGAGGCTCTCTGCAACTTAGTAAGACTCTGTTTCAAAATAAAGAATAAAAAATAGGACTAGGGGTGTAGCTCAAAGGTAGAATGCCTCTGGGTTAAATCCCCCTTACCACCAAAAAAAAAAAAAAAAAAAAAAAAAAAAGAAAGAAAGGAAGAGAAACTAGCTAGGACTGCAGTAACCAAGCCTACAGGGTTAGACAGACATGAGTCAGCACGTTCTTTAGATGGGTTACAGGGACAAAGGACACAAGCATACTACTCCTATCCCCACTGCTCAGGGAGGAAAATGAGTCCAAGAGGGTGTGAGAAAGATCACAAAGCAGAATTATTTCTATCAGAATCTATGAAAAAGCACTCTACAGATCGCTAATAAATGCAAATTTAAAAACAATAGTATATTTTTAATTTTTTTATTGGTGTATCGTAACCATACATCTTGATGATGTTCAGGGTGACAGAGGCACACATGCACACAGCAGTCATTGAGCCCTCCCCCAGCTCCCACCCCACTCCCTCTCCCTTCCCTCCCTTCCTGTGCTCAGCAGTGATGGGCGTTGACATGTTTGTGTACGTTCATCAGGACCATTGAGGTTACAACAGTATTTTTTTTTTCAAGCCACCTGATTGACAAAGAATAAAAAGACTAACAACACTCAGAACTGGTGAGAATATCAGAGTCGGGTAGGGTACTCTGTTAGGGGGAGGAATGAAAACTGACACGTCACTTCTAATATACAAAATATGCAGAGAGCCTTGAGTGGTGAAGATTTTGATGCAAACAGACTGCTTCTAAAGGACTATTTGAGCCAGGCGTGGTGGTACACGCCTGTAATCCCAGTACTTGTGAGGCCAAGACAGGAGGAATACAGGTTCAAAGCCATGGCCTCAGAAACTTAGTGAGGATATCAGCAACTTGGCAAGACCCTATTTCCAAATAAAAAATTAAATAGGGCTGGGGGTGTAGCCAGGAGGTAGCATGCTCCTGGGTCCAATCCCTAGCAGCACATAAATAAGTTAATTAATTAACTAGTTAATTAATTAAACAAACAAACAAACAATTTGATAGGACTCAGACAAGTGAGCAAAGATATAAGGCAAAAACAAATCCTTGGACATCCATCTAATAAAATTGGTAAAAATAGTTACAGTAATTAACAACATTACTATTATATAATTACCAGATAGCGTTAGCTAGAACAAAGTACCAGTACTTTGACATTATATCATTTAATCCTCACATCTTGGTGGGTTTTGCAAAAGAGAAAGATGTTGCCTAAGTTAGTAAACAAGTAGCTCAGTTGGGATCTGAAGACAGAGAGTCCAACTCTTGCATTTCATCTGATGAGAAAAATGATGTGGAACGATATTTATTGATATACACCAATGCCCATGGCATATTATTATCCACAGTAAAATATGTTACATTAGAATATAGTGGAATTTGGTTCCAGACTAAATTTTTTAGGATAATGTGGGGCCTGGTTATTTATTTACTGTCTTCTCAACTCCAAATCCACTCCTGTCTTCCCAGTGATCCTGGGACTGGAATCCTCAACCACATTTTCCCGACTCCCTTCCTAGCTGGCTTCCTGCAATGGCCAGCCTCCTTCCAGACCTCCATGATGCTTCAAAAAGATGACTAGGACTTCCTTAAGAATCAACTGGAAGCCGGGCATGGTGGGGCATGCCTGTAATCCTAGTACTTGGGAGGCTGAGACAAGGAGGATCACAGGTGAGATGCCAGCCTCAGCAACCTAGCAAGGTGCTCAGCAACTTAGTGAGACCCTGTTTCCAAATTAAAAAAATAAAACAGGGCTGGGGGTGTAGCTCAGAGCTAGAATGTCCCTGGGTTCAATCCCCAGTACCAAAAAAAAAAAAAAAAAAAAAAAAGAAGTAAACTGAAATTTAAAAAAAGAGAGAGAACTGATGCTTTCGATATATAATCATAGTTACGAAACAATATATGTGGCAGAATGTTTTGGTCGAGGAGATAAAAACAAGAGATCTCTGAGATACCATGCCAACAATAACATATTATCTGAAGTGCTGGATGTTTCCATTTAAAAGGAAAAGGTACGGCTTAATGATACCTAAAGTAACATTCTGGGTGCCTACCAACAGACCACAGGGAAAATGCCCGATTCCAAAAATTATTAACCAAGTCCCTTCCTTTTTACCTGTGAGACAGCCCAGGGTCTCGTGACCTAGTGGGGCTGATATCTGCAAAATACTAGCCCTGACCCTTGTTCCCTCTCTTCTCCTTCCTTGAAAAACCCTGAAAAAACCCTTTGGCCCATGTGTCGCACGGCCAAGTTTTTACAGGGAACATTAGCAGAAAGGAGGAACTCTACTTCCTGTCGCCTTTGTCCACTATCCTTCTTGTTCACCACAATCCAAGTACCTGAACACAGGTTACCGAGTGACTAAGACAGAAACCGCCTGCTTCATTCATTCATTTGCTCATTCATTCATTCATTCATTCTCTTTCTCTCTCATTAGCATACTTTACTATCTTTAACTGCATCATTATTGGCACTTACCAAGGACCTGGATATCTGCACAGCCCATCCCAGAGCCTGCTGTCATTACCACAGATAAGGAAAAACTAACAGTAAACTAAATAACCCTCCCCCTCTTCTGCAAGTACTTATGTGAACGACAGAAATTTCTGGTAATACCACAGACAATATGGCCAACACATCCCAGGCCTTGGGGGAGAAGAAGCAGTGGAGCTGAAATCTACCATGACAGTAACTCCTACTTAGTGCTCATTAGATAGGAAGGCACAGTTGCCAGAGCCCCTGAAGTGCCACCAGACTGTGACGGAACGCAAGAGCCGAGCCAAGTTTACCAGCCACCTGCATGGGCTCCAAAACCATGGCACATTTCATTTCAAATCTGGAAATTAGGGACAGGCCAGGAAATGTTTTCAAATAATCATATTGCTTACATTTGATCTAAATGGGTGATTTAGAGAGATACACATGTATATATAATACCCTGTCTTCATCCTGGAACATATATGTACACACACGCACAGTGAACATATATATATTCTTATCACTCACATCATAGAACACACTTACACAGATAAGTAGTCACAACACCATCCCAGAGGGAGAAACAGAATTTCATGTGAATGTGTATACACAATCAGGAAATCGGGTTCTGGCCTTCAGAATCAGGGAAGGAGTAACTGGGCCAGAGCAAACCACTGGCAACTGACATCATGTTTTTTAAAAACCAGAGAAACTGCCTTTCAAAGAAAGGGATCAATATTTCCATCCCAATCACATGTACTCACGGACTTTGGTTTTATTTTATAATGCAACTCAAGGTGCCTTTATAAAATCCCATCCCAGTAAAAATCATACTGGCCTCTCTGTGCTCATGCTGAAACAAGAGTTCCTATCTTCTCCAATCTGAATAATCTGCATTGTTTTTGAGAGACAATAAACAGTACTTTTGCAACACTCTCCCACAACCCCGTATGAGGACAACTCAATCAGCACAGGAAGGAGGGACATCTCCAGTCCTGCTACCACGCCCCTGCTCTTTGCTAATTAACACCAACCAAAGCAATGGCCATGTATCCGGTACCCACAGTGCACCTGCCCAGGTGCAGCTTCCCACCTAACCTGTCAGCAACATAAGCGGGCCATCCTCCTCCACTTGAGGAAACTGAGGCTCAGAGAGAACCAGGAGGCCTAAGAGCAGCATGCAACAGAAGAGCTAGGCCTTGGGTGCAGGTCTGTCAACCCGCCAAGGCCACCTTCTTCCCCCTTCTCGCTCATCAGAGACAGGTGACCACTTATTTGATGGTCATTGGAGCCCAGAATAAAATCCTGAACACTTCCTCCAAGGCCTCCGATAATCTCAGGAAAATCAGCAGCAACTCAACACAAAGGCCACTGCACCTGGTTTTTCTCCAGTGGAGACCTGAGGTGGCCAAAACCAACACAAAGGTTTAATTCAGCAGCAGAACTTTGCAGCAAAAGGATACATCTGCCAGGAGAAAAATCGCTGAGAATAGAACACTAAAAATGGAAAGGAATCCTTTGCCCAGAAATGGACAATAGAATCCATTGATTACCAAACAAAGGACCCAATCGGATTGGAGTTTTTATAGCAGACAGTACCAAGTCACATTTTTATAATATGACGCAGGAATATATTGCATGTTTTCTCATGCTGGTGTCCTGATGTACAGAAAATAGTAGCTTTTCTATGCCTCAGGAATTATGATTCAATCAAGCAGCAAATTTGCCAGCCGAGACTTGCACGGTTCCTTTGCAGCGGGATCTCACTGCTAGTAAACATGCATCCTCCATAGTTCGTCTGCACAGCAGCTCCGTTGATGGCTGGACCCGAGCCCTCCGAGGCTGGGTCTGGCACATCATTGTTCCAGCCATCTTCTGCTGCTCCCAGCCTAGTGTAAATGGCCAACATCTCTTCCCAAAATGGCCTGCATGGCCTCTTAGCTAAGTCCCCATCTCTGATCTTGCCCTCGTCCAGTGCAATGAGCACAGAAGCAACATCCATCGGCAGCAAAATATAAATTGGACCACACCACCACGCCCCTATAGAAAACCCCAAGTGCAAGGGCCTCAACATAACCCACAGGCCCCACCTCATTTGCATAACCCGCCCCACCCCTTCTGCAGAACTCCACCCCCACAGGCTTAGCGGCTTAGAGGCAGCCAGGCACCATGCCTCAGGGATTCTGCTATAGTTTCATAAGCTTCCTCTTGGAAAAGGAATCAAGGAGACATATGTGTGAGCACAGCTGCCTCCACTCAGCCCATCTGGATGGTTCTACCAGAATGTAGAGCGACTTTATTTATGATCAAATCATGCAAACAAGAGGTCCTTAACCCTTCATCTGCCCCTAACAACTACCACGAGCGGGGATTTCTCACTTTCCAGTTTTTTTTTTCTTCTTCTGTATTTGTTTGGTTACTTTTAAAAGACATATGTTATTTTAAATACTTTTTTTGGATTGCAAAATTCACAAAATGGATTATCCCAAGTAGATTAGCACTATTTCCTCCCCAAGTAATCAAAACAAAGTATAGTTCATTAGGATTATGTCCCCCAAAACATATAACTGAGGCTGCTGACATAAAAGTATCCAAGGGTCTCCTGTGCAGGAGAAGCAGACAATAAGGAATCCTGCCAGGCGTGGTGGTGCATACCTGCAACCCTAGTACTTGGGAGGCTGAGACAGGAAGATAACAGGGTTGATGACAGCCTCGGTAACTTAGTGAGACTCTCAGCAACCTAGCAAGACCCTGTTTCAAAACAAAACAAAAAGTTTTAGAAAGGGTTGGGGGTGTAGCTTGGAGGTAGAATGTCTCTGAATTCAATCTCCAGTACCCCCCATACACACATACACACACACACACACACACACACACACACACACGGAATCCTATTATGGTCATACTATTCTCTTTCCCTTTGTCCACCTCTAGAATATGAGCAATGGTTAAAAACTATAAACTCAGCTGGGCATGGTGGTGCACGCTTGTAATCCCAGCATTTGGGAGGCTGAGACCGGAGGATCCGGGTTCTCGGCCAGCCTCAGCTACCTAGTGAGGCACTCCGCAGCTTAGTGAGATCCTGTTTCAGAATAAAGAATAAAAAATAGGGCTGGGGGTATAGCTCGGAGGTAGAATGCCCCTGAGTTCAATCCCCAGTACCGCAAAAAAAAAAAAAAAAAAAAAACCTATAAACTCTCAGCTTCCAAATAGAATAATGCAAGTGTCAGTTGCGTTGCTAAATGACCAAGCATATTAAGTGAACAAAGTAAGTATGAGCACTGTAGCTTTGCAAGCTGTAGCGGGTCACAGACAGGCAGAACTCTGGGACCACAGAAGAATGTCCAGAGAAGCAGGCAGGGACTCAGGACTGGTGACCACCCAGGAAGCGAGCCAGTGTGGTCCTCGCAGGATTTATGTTGTCAGCTGCCAGGTCCCTCCTCCTGCCTGTCAAGAGACTGAACGTGTCCACCCAAAATTCTTATGCTGAAATCCTACCCACTGGCCCCAGGTGATGGGTGACCGCATTAGGAGGTGGGCTCTTTGGGAAATGAAGGTGAATAGGTCCTAAAGGTGGAGCCCTCATGAAGGAGATTAGTGTCCTTACAAAAGGCTATGACAGCCCGGCCTGGTGGCACATGCCTGCAATAATCCCAGTACTTGGGAGGATGAGACAGAGGAATCGCAGGTTCAAAGAAAGTTTTAGCAAGTAGTAAGATTCTTGTCAACCTAGTGAGACACTGTTTCAAAATAAAATAAAATAGGGCTAGGGGTATAGCCTGGAGGTAGAATGCCCCTGGGTTGAAACCCCAGTATGAGAGAGAGAGAGACAGACACAGACACAGCTCGCACAGGCAAGCAAGCTGGTGTAGTGGCACATGCTTGTAATCCTAGTACTTGGGAGCCTGAGACAGGAGGATCGAAGGTTCACGGCCAGCCTCAGCTACTTAGCGAGGCCCTCTGCAACTTAGTGAGACCCTATTTCAAAATAAAGAATAAAAATAGGACTGGGGTGTAGTTTGGAGGTAGAATGCCCTTGAGTTTAATCCCTAGTACCGAAAAAAAAAAAGGAAGGAAGGAGGGAGGGAGGAAGGAGGGAGGGAGGAAGAGGAGAGAGAAGGAAGCTATGACCGAGCTTGCTTTTCTATTAGGAGAAGATCGCCATCCACAAACCAGGAAGCTGCTCCCACCAAACACCTTCACCTTGAACTTCCCGGCCTCTCGAACTATGAGAAATAAATGTCTGTTGTTTAAGTCACCCGGCCCATGGTACTCAGTTATTTACAGCTGATGGAGCTAACCAGACACTGTCCCTCAGCCAAGGAGGGATGGCAAAGGTGTTTATGACTTACAGTATTCAGTAATTTATCAGAAATATTGAGTGAAATGGCTTGTTTTTGAGAGCAGGTAGGTATCAAAGCGTCAGGTCAGCATCTGTGCACACACTGGGGGGGGGGGGGGGGCGGGGGAGAGAAGGGGAAAGAAGCTTCTCGGCCACGCTGCAGAGCATCACTGCAAGTGGCCGCCCGGCCCTGGCCCTAGTGTTGGTCAAAATGCAACTCATTCGACCTGGCATTACTAAATCAATTTAGTGGATCCTATTTACTTAATGAAACAACAACAAAAATAAAATAGATCAGAACAGGGTAAACATGCATGACTTTACTAGAAACTAGCAGAAACCAAGAAGAGGAAGGCGCTCCTGGGGCTCAGAAGAGGGTACCCCCAAAGTGAGTGCCTCAGAAGCCAAGTTCTTCTGTCTTCCCTCCTTGTCCCATTAGGCAGGCCTAGAAAAGAGAATTCCTCTTCTCCAAGACAGGTCATAGAAACCAGGCTCCCTTTCCTCAAAGTGAACCATAAAACCTAAAAATACTACTCTAAACTTCTGCCCAGCCTCTCTATGTAATCGCCGGCCATAAAGAAGAGCCTCATCCCAGATGGGTCCCGCCCCATACCTGGAGGAGGGAGTGCTACAACCGAGGGCTCAAGAGAGACCTGGGCTCACAGGCCTCGCTGAGCCCCCTCACATGGGTTTCCACCAGCTCAGACCCTTTTTTGTCCAATCACATTCGACACGGCCATCCCTGCACCATTGAGCCTGAGCGTGAGCATGCTAAGTTCCCCTGGGCCTTTGGGTCTTCAATCTGAAGGCGCCAATGTCGCATGTAAAACCATGATCAAACACACTTGCCATTTGTTCCTTCCTCTGTTACCTTGCCTTTTGTTATAGAGGGGTAGGCCAAGACCCGTTTGTTTGATTGTTTGTTCGTTCATTTATTCATTTATGCTACTCAGATTGAAATCACGGACATTCTATCTCCAAGCTATAACCCCGGGCCTCTTTATTTTTTATTTTGAAACAGAGTCTCACTGAGATGCTGAGGCTGGCCTTGAACCTGCAATCCTCCTGTCTCGGACTCCCAAATACAGGGATTACAGGTGTGTGCCACCATGCCTAGCTGGCCAAGGGGGAAGGAATCACCCCCCTTTCACTCCCTACTAAGTCATCAAACAGAGACCCCAGTGTCAGCAGGAGGTGAAGGCAGAGCTCAGTTCAGGGTTAGGGGAGCCCAGGATGGGTGCAGGCAGCGGGCAGCTGGGGCACTGTGCAGACCAGACCACCACAGAGGCCCTGGGAAAGACCCTTCATGAACACACGCAGACACGGCACCTGATAGGTCTGCAGGTGTTGAGACCAAGAGACTACTGGAAGGATTGGGAAGGGCTTGGCAAAAAAACCCACAAGCCAGGAAGATGCAAAGTTGGTCAGGGAAGATAATCGTGGTCTCTACAGCACCTAGTCACGTGCCAAGCATGTTTACAAGGTAGTCACAAGGTACCAGGCATGCTGGCACACACCTGTAATTCCAGTACTTGGGAGGCTGAGATAGGAGGATCACAGGTTAGCCTCAGCAACTTAGTGAGGCCCTCAGCAACTTCATGAGATCTTGTTTCAAAAGAAGATAGGGCTAGGGATATAGCTCAGAGGTAGAATGCCCCTGGGTTCCATCCCCAGTACCACAAACAAATACATTTAAAAAATAAAAAACAAAGTAGTCAAAAGGTAAACACAGAAAGGCCACCTAACCCACACCCCCGGAGAACCACACATGATGTGGTATGGAAGGACGTATGTGGGTGAGAGAGAGCTAATCCTTAACTTCCAAAAATGAAAAGCAAGTTTGGAAATTCAAATAGCAGCAGTAAATCATGTTGGGGAGATTTCGAGATAAAAGCAGAAAGAAGGAGCTGAAAGCCAGAGAAGAGGTGCTCTGGGAAACCAGGCGTGAATACTCAGGGCTCGGAGGCTTCTCTTCCTTCTACTCGCTCAAATGCAAACTCCTCTGCTAGGCCTTGAAGGCCTTTCCCAGTTACTAAACCCACTGGCCGCTGGGGCTCAGCCGCCTCCTCCTCCTCCTCCTCCTGCTCCTGCTCCTGCTCCTCCTCCTCCTCCTCTTCCTCCAGAAGCCCCAGGCCTCCCTCCCACCTGCACCTCCTGTTCCCACAGGCCATGCCAGCTGTGTGGCAAGCAGGACTCCTGTCCCGGCTTTTCAGATGCACCTACGGCTCCGGGTTTGTTAGCTAAGTCCCTACTGTAGTGAACGAAGCCACAAAAGTCACTTGTCCCATAAGTCATGCGGGATGCTTGTCCCTCACGGGATAAGCAGAGCCCAGCTCCCAGCCTTACAGGACCTCACACCCCTCAAGAGGACTTTTATGGCATTCCAGGGCGGCTCCCTGCATTTTAAAAGCCACTAAATGTTGCTCAATCACACTTGAAGTAATTGCGTTTGGGCCTGATTGCCTATCTTATTATCCTTGAATTCAGTGTAAACATCAGGTACCCAAAGTTCAAGATAAAGTATATAGTAGAAGTTATTTAAAAACTTAAAAAAAATAAATCCACTTCTGAGCAGGGCGTGGTGGCACACGCTTGTAATCCCAGTACTTGGGAGGCTGAGACTGGAGGCTCGGGGTTCTCAGCCAGCCTCAGCTACTTAGTGAGGCCTTCCGCAACTTACTGAGACCCTGGTTCAAAATAAAGAATAAAAAATGGGACTCCATCACCCTCTCCCTTGCTGCTTCAGCTGTACTGAAGAGCTTCTTTCTGTGAACATCTACTGTCATTACAATAGGGAGTTCTCAGGTTCCTGCCCATTCACTCTTGGGTTTCTTGAATATCAAACAAAAATAGTCAATCTCTAGAAGACAGAGAACCCCACTGCAACCTCTTTATGTCATCTTTGCCCCACCTCAAATCCAATTCCAACCTTGGGGAGTCAGGGTACTTAGAAAATAAACAAGTGTTTGCCAGGGAACTTCGTCAGTCGACAAGTGTTTATATATACCAGTCCACAAGCAAGTAGACAATCTGTAATTAAAACACTTTGTCAGGAGCCAAATCTAGAAGAGATGACCTCAACCCAGTGGCAGGGCATGCAGGGGAATTCTTCCTTGAAATTCCACTTTCTCTGCTCAAGTAGAACAATCTTCCCTGAAGCACTTTCTTTGCCAGCCGATTAAATGTAGGAAACTGCTTCCCAGAGAGAGCCAGAAATATTATGAACATCCACAGTAAAAACACGTGAATGCCCTGAGCAAGGAAATCATTATCTTGATTATTTTCTTGCTTTCCCTCTAAGACAACAAAAAAGTATCAAACTGAGTTTACATTTTTAATCTTCCTTGGATTCCTTCGTAGACACAGGAATTGACTGACTAGGTTGGCAGGAGAACTACCCGTATTGGCCACAGGGGGGAGCAAACGTTCAGCTTCCTGGTCAACCACAGGAAGGGGACTTGACATCAAGGAACAGAAGAAAAGCCAATGTCTCCTTCAGGAACAGGGGCAATGACTAAGTCTGGGATCTCCGGGCAGGAGACACTTCCATTCTTTCCATACCCGCTCTGGCTTTGGTTTTCCTTTCATGAAACATGTGACCCAACGACAAACAAAACAATCCCATGAATCAGTGGGCAAAGAATACTGCAGTCCCCGCACCAGGAATACCAATGAAGAAAACTTTGTAAATGTGTTAATTCCCCAAGAAAAGCCAAGAACCAGTGGGCGATTTACTAGAAAGAGGTCGGCTGTGGCCAAGTATGCCAAAGGTTAGTTTTTGCAGAATGCCTGGGATCACCACTTGGAATTTCACAGCCCTCAACCAGCACAGCTTCTAGAAAGGCAGGGGGTGATTTTTATCTCTGGACAAGGTCAGATGGTCTCCATGTTGATGTAAATTTACAGTCCCGGGGAAGGGCAAACCTCGGCAAAAACACAACCTGGCCTTGGTTCTTGGAAGAGGCACAGACACATTTGTAAGAAACTACACCTTAAAGGGTGCATTCCCTAGAAAAAGAAAGGCCATAGCAAAACCATAGCAGGAGGTCAAGGTCAAAGCAGGTTTGCACAGCCAGCCTCAGCTACTTAGTGAGGCCCTCTGCAACTTAGTAAGACCCTGTTTCAAAATAAAGAATAAAAAATCGGGCTGGGAGTGTAGCTCGAAGGTAGAATGCCTCTGGGTTCAATCCCCAGTACCACAAAAAAAAAAAAAGAGAGAGCTCAGGATCTCGGGAATGTGCCACACTATCATCCCTCCTCTCCTCCATCTGGACAGCTAGGCATTCACTCCTTCCCATCCATTTCACCTTAATTCGTTTGTTGACCACATCCTGCCCAGGGCTTCCGCTGGACAGACTTCCCCGTGGGGTAACAGGAAACACAGGCCAGGGCTTGCCTGCAAAGAGACAGCAATACAGAAGCCGGCAACTCCAAAACTAAATGAACCCCTATTTGAGGACATAAGGGACACAGGAGAGGACATGAAAAGAAATTCTGATGTTTCACTAAGGAAATGGAATTGTCTCCATTGACTTGGGTGACACACGGTAGCCAAACAAAAAATTCGAAGCTCACTCACCCTTTGCATTACACATCTTCATGCCTACGGGGGGGGGGGGG
>PVLC010001051.1:0-19578 GCA_004027655.1 Graphiurus murinus
GGCGCACGCTTGTAATCCCAGCATTCGGGAGGCTGAGACCGGAGGATCTGGGTTTGCGGACAGCCTCAGCTACCTAGTGAGGCACTCCACAACTTAGCGAGACCTGGTTTCAAAATAAAGAATAAAAAATAGGGCTGGGGGTGTAGCTCGGAGGTAGAATGCCCTTGAGTTCAATCCCCAGTACCACAAAAAAAAAAAAAAAAAAAAAAAAAAAAAAAAAAAAAAAAAAAAAAAAAAAAAAAGAGTATAGTATCAGACTTGAGCATTTGGAGCTGGGAATGGTGGCGTATGCATGTAATTCCAGTACTTAGAAGGCTGAGATAGGAGGATTGCAGGTTCAAGGACAGCTTCAGCAAGTAGTGAGACTCTCATCAACCTAGTAAGATGACCCTGTTTCAAAATAAAAATAAATAGGGCTGGAGGTGTGCCTCGGAGGTAGACTGCCTTTAGGTTCAATCCTCAGGGCCATACACACACACACACACACACACACACACACACACACACACACAAATTAGGCATTCGGGGTAGAATAAAAACACTGGGATAATTCTTTCTATCTTCTTCCCTCTGGGTGGTTCTCATTTCCTCCCCAGAGCTTAAACTGGTTCTAGAATCCTATTCCTTTGCAGGTTCAATTGACTTTTGAGGGTTGTATGTAAAACAGTTTATATGGAGAAAACACATTCCTAATTCCAAAGATGGACCAACCGACATGAAAGAACAGAGGGAAGTCTATCCCCATGCTTAGGAGAAATACTCATGCATTCGCCCCATTTCCTTCCACGTGAAGAACGCTGGGTTGGAGTAACTCCTGTCTACTCCTGAGAGCGAGCCTGCCCCAGCCCAGACTCAGGAAGCACGACTGCTGCCCTCTGGGGTTCAGTCTCTCACACTGAGCTGACTCCTCCAATTTAAGCTTGGTCAGTAGCAAAGGGGGCATTTCATGTCTCCATCTTCCTGTTCCTGTCTGATTTTTTTCATTGGTTCACAACCTAGGTAGGGGAGATGGGAGCTATTTATTGGATTCTTTCAGTCTCTTGTTAAAGATGTCTAGTATTTCAGTGTCCTGTCAGATCTAGAAGCAGACTTCACTAGGAAGGGAGTCTTTAAAAATAAAACTTCTTTCTGCTTTTAATAAACATGGTTTTCTAAGACCCAGCTATCACCAGCATGTGTGTAAAATGTTTTTGCATGATCGCTGATTCATAAACCGCATCCCTGGAAGATGGGAAGATTTCCACCTGCTCACGTAGGAATGATGATGATTATTATTGGCAAAGATTCCCTGCCCAGGCATTTCTGGACGCACCAAAGGGTGTCCTGTGAGGAGTGTATAATGGATCTTAGCCCCCTCTTGGCCTTCTTGGGGAGCCGGCCACAGCTCTCCCTACCTGAGCTCCTGCCCCAGCTGCTTCAGGGTCAGCCAGACAACTACACTGTCTCCACAGTCCCAGCTGTACCCCTGCTGGCCTGGCAGAGGTGCAGGTTGGCCCCTGGGCTGAGCTGCAGCATCCAGGTGCTGGTGGTGCCCCTGCAGACCCTGGGAGGCTGTTGGGATGGGAAGTTCACTGCACTGGGGTAAGGTGGCTTGGTTCTGAGGAATTTCAGAGTCGGTGGACAATTCATTCCGTAGACCTTCTCTGGAGGGCTCTTAGCCCCCTAGCAGGGGAAGCAAGGAAAGCTCTATCAAAGACTGCTGCATGGCTCCCCCCTGGTGCTCAAAGCCCTGGCTGGGTCTGGCTGCCGGGCCCAGCTCTCTGTTAGAGATCAGGCTTCAGGGTCCCCATAGTCCCCGCCTATACGGTCTCCAGTCAGCAGCCCCCTTGGCTGAGCCCTGGGCTGGGAGTGTAACCCAAGTCCAGCATGCACAGGTTGGTTCGTCTCAGGTGCCTCAGCCCTCACGCGGCTGCAAACAGGTACTGGGGTGGGCGTGGGAGGATCCCTGCTTTTACCCGCTGCTGGCACTGGGCCCTGAGTTCCAAGTGAGCACTGATGGAGCGCTGGGAGCGCGCGAGAGAGTGAGCTGGGGTCCAGACATGAAGAGAATGAGGAGCTGAGACTTCTAGACCCTGGGAAGGGGCCTCGGGGACCGAGATGGGGCCGCCCAACTTGACAGCCTTCTGCGCGCTGTCCTGGCTTTGCAGAGAGCCTCGAGGTTCTCCCACAGCCGGGGCGGCGCCCGCAGGGCCCGGAGCTCCCACAAGGGGGCGCGCGAGCTCAGCGTCGGCGGCGCGGCGCGAGGACCCGGGGATAGCGGGTTCCTGGCCCCTTGGTCACCAGCAAACCCCAAGCCTTAGGACAGGTGGGCTTTGCTTCTGAAGCACAACAGCCCCTTAGCGAGTCTTCATCGACTGAATGAATGATCTGTGCACCAGTAACACTGGGACATTAGAGGTCCCCTGTTGCAACCCCCATATTCCCTCTCCAGAGCTTAAAGACGCCAGGGCAGGCCGGGGCTTTAGACCAATTCCTGGGGAAGACCGGACTGTAGAGCCATGGTGGGGGCGGGAAAGGAAAACGCGGGGCCCTGGGTAGCAACTAGGAAGGACCCGGTCTCAGGGCATTTCCTCCCCTGAGCCTGTTTCCTGAAGTGCTTCTGGGTAAGGACACGCCTGAGGGTCCCGGGGAAGATGAGACTGAGCCGGGCCAAGACCCTCCGCCCGCAGCACACATCGCTGCCCTCCCTTGCACAGACACAGGTTTCAGTCGTGGGGTCACTTTTCCAGGAGGGGTCCCCAGCCTGCGCCCGCTGGGTTAGGGCGCCCTCCTCTCTGGTGATGGCCGCCAAGGGCTTGGGGTTTCAGACCCACAATCAAAGCCCTATTAACCAGCTGGGTGGTTTCGGGCAAGCCCGTTAACCCTTCAAAACTCCTTTTCTTCCCAGTTACACTGAGAAATGGGACTAGTTAAGGCATCCGTCCCAAGAGTCCTTGTGGGGAGTAAGAGACTCTGAAGACCTTAGATTTAGACCTGCCACGGCAGGCCTTGGAGCCTTCGCTGGGATTGCTAGCTAGTGAGACCCCACAGCCAGCAGCCCCTCGTGGTGAGCCTTCAGGGCAGCGACTGGTTTTCCGGGAGCCGAGCTCTGCACCCCATGCCTGGGCTCGGTGTGTGCTTGCAGGGGACTGCACAGCCAGGCCAAACTGATGGGTGCCCAGGAGAAGACCGCCCGCCCAGCTCCTTCCCTCCCCTCCCCCACTGACTCTCGCCTGCCTGCTGAGGTCCTTGGAATGGCCTCTTCCTCCTCCCCTCTCTTGCCTGCCCCAGAAGGAACTCCACAGCCGGCAGCCCCGCAGCTCCTCTAGGCTAGGGCCATAAGTCTCCCATGTCCAGTCTTGGGAGCAGCTGCTGGTCTCTGCATGCAAATGGTGCCCACGGGTGACTCACACCCAGAAGGGCTGTTCCCTCCAAACCTAGGCCTCACTGCTGACTACTCCCCTCTTTCCGCTCCACTTTAAAAGTGAATCCAAGCTGGGCATGGTGGCACATGCCTGTAATTTCAGTACTTGGGAGGCTGAGACAGGAGGGACACAGGTTCAAGATCAACCTCAGCAACTTAGTGAGCCCCTCAGCAACTTAGGGAGACCCTGTTTAAAAATAAAAAATAAAAATAGGGCTAGGGGTGTAGCCCGGAGGTAGAACACTACTTCTGGGTTCAATCCCCAACACTTCCCCCCATAAAAAAATAGTGAATTCACGGAGGACTGAGGACTCCCCGCACACTCTTTAGGGCTCTTGGCTGAAGAGTCTGCATCATACTGTGCAGCCAGAGGTTTCATGACAGAGTAGGGAGGGCTGAACAGTGGGGTGGGGTGGAGATCAAAGCCTGGCCCCTTGGAATGGACCCCATGCTGACACTGTGCAGCCGGCGTCATGCACATCCTGTTGGGGACCTAGAGTCTGGACACATTGGCAGCTCAGCCACAGCCCCTGACTGGCCCAGAATTTTCCCATGGCGCTGTAGAAACAGACACCTTGAGACTCAGCCTTTGCTTCCCAGAGTTCCTTGGCCAGCCCCCTGGACTCCACCACCAGGAGGCCAAGGAGCACACTAGAGAGGCAGCCCAGCAGGAGCAGTCTATCTGCAGCTCAGAGCTCTCCAGAGAAAGGAGCCAGCTAGACCTGGGGGGTGGGGGTGGGGGGTTCGCCTGGGACCTCAGGCTCCCCCACCATGGTGGAGCTGGCCTTCTTTGGCTCCTCCACCGGGCTACCTTCTTCTAAGCAACTGTGCCATGAACTCATTGGAGGCTCCGCCTGAGCCAGGAGCTCTCAGTTGGTGACAGCAGCTACCCTCGGACCCTTGATGGGTAGGAGGTCGGCACAGTCCTGTGAGCGGCCTTCAGCGTCCCTTGAAGAGTAGGACACGCTCTGGACCATAAACTTCAGCCACGAGTAAACATCATGCAGAACTGCGCTCCTAAAGCCCCTCCTCTGCATGCTTTCAACTCTTTAGCAAATGTTTATTGGTCAACTCATGTGTCTCTGGCACATGTGTAATGCCCGGGCTGCAAGAATTCTTGACTCATCTGCCTTTCTCTCTGCCTTGGATACCCTTCCTTCTCCTAGACAGCTGCACTACTTTATCTCATCCTTCCTGTCTCTGCTCAAATGAGCCCTACCCCAGCAATTCTTGTCCCTGTCTCCTGCTTTATTTTTCCCCCCATGGCATTCATTACCACCTGCTGCATGGGCCTGATTATTGTCCATCCTTTCCCATTAACATTCAAGCCCTCACAAAGGCAGGGGGCAATGATTTATTAAAAGATCAACCTCTGGACTGGGGGCCCTCAAGAGTGCCAAGTAAAGACTTCAACAATAAAAAATGCCAAAGAGAAAGGATAACAAAGGGAGAAGGAGAGAAAAAATAAAAACCAAACAATTGAAACCTCCCACTAAAAATTACAAAACGTTAAAAGAATTTTAATGCTAAGAGAGACAGACAAAATCTACCACCAGAGGAACTCCCTGCAGATGACATTAATTTTATAAAATAGTTTGACAAATATTTTTACATAAATGTGTTCAAATTGATGACCGAAGGAATATTTTCTATTAAGAAAAAAAAGACACTCAAATAGGCAGAAATTAATCAAGAAGGAGCTATCTTAGAAATGGAAAAAATTAGCCATTGGGAAAAAAATTAGTGAACTTGAAGTTGGTAAAAAAAAAAATAATAAAGCTGCACACACTTATAATCTCAGCACTTGAGAGGCTGAGACAGGAGGATAAGAGGTTCATGGCCAGCCTCAGCAACTTAGCGAGGCTCTCAGCAACTTAGACTCTGTTTCCAAATAAAAAATAAAATAGGGCTGGGGATGTAGCTCAGAGGTAGAATGCGCGCATACACACACACACACACACACACACACACACACACACAGACTTAACCTTGAACACAGCACAGAGATGAAGACATTAAAATGAAGACTAAGTTGAGTGTGGTGTTGCATACCTGTAATCCCAGTACTTGGGAAGCTGAGACAGGAGGATTGCAGGTTCCAGACCAGCCTCAGCAACTTATCAAGGCCCTCAGCAACTTAGCTAGACCCTCTTTCAAAATAAAAAATAAAATAGGGCTGGGAAGTAGAACACCCCTGGGTTCAATCCCCAGTGCCAAAAAAGAAAATAAATAAAATAGGACTAAGTAAGGCTCAGTGGCACACATCTGTTAATCTTAGTACTTGGGAGGCTAAAATAGGAAGATGGCAGGTTCGAGGCCAGCCTCAGGAAGTTAGTGAGACCCTCAGCAATTTAGCAAGACCTGTTTCACAATTTAAAAATAAAAAAGGGCTACAGGTATGGCTCAGAGAGAATGCTCCTGGGTTCAATCCTCAGTAACAAAACAAACAAATAAATAAATAAACAAAATAAGGGCTAAATAGGAAACATTAATAATTGATTGAAAGAGACTCCAGTGGGTGAGAATAGACATTTCAGAAGAAGAAAATGGAAAAGTAATATTTGGAATGATAAAGCTGAGAACTTCCTGGATTAAAGATGGCATGAATCATTTTATTCTAAGTTCACTGAAGGTGCCAGGCTAGGTAAATAAAAGTAAGTCTAAAGCCAGACACAGCTAGAATGTGATACTAGACAACTTGAAAAGCTTCACAGAGAGAAAAGATAAACAATACCGAGGTCACGTCTATCAGATTGTCAGCCTACTTCCCCTAAGCAACAATACTTGCCAGAAGACAATGGAGTAATACCTTGAAAACTCTGAGTTTGTATGTCGCTAAATTATCATTCAGGAACAAAGACAGAATAGAGATATTTTCAGACCTATAAAGACTAAGAGAATTTACCTCCCACCGATGTTCATTACAAGATAAAGTAATTCAGCAAGAAGAGAAATAGACCCAGAAGGAAGACGTGGGATGCAGTAAACAATGGTGAGCACCAATGTTGATACAATGCTAGGAAATTTAATTAACTTCCAACTTTAGAAAGACAGTGTTTCTAACTTTAAAAAGGTGAAGTAGAAATTCTAAAAAGATAATAAAAACACAGGGGAGAGTGACATAGGTTGGTGGTTAAACCAATAGACTTGGGTTTAGAAGAAGGTAGAAATACAAACTTTAGAAATGTAAAGGTAAGCCGGGCGTGGTGGCGCACGCTTGTAATCCCAGCATTCGGGAGGCTGAGACCAGAGGATCCGGGTTCGAGGCCAGCCTCAGCTATTTAGTGAGGCATTCCGCAACTTAGTGAGACCTGGTTTCAAAATAAAGAATAAAAAATAGGGCTGGGGGTATAGCTCGGAGGTAGAAAGCCCCTGAGTTCAATCCCCAGTACTGCAAAAAAAAAAAAAAAAAAAAAAAGTAAAGGTAATTATTAAAAGAAAAGACATATAATCCTTATCTTCCAAATCAGCAGAAGAAATGTAGGAAACTTTTTGACCAATCCAACAGAAACAAGGAAAGTGAAAAAAGAAGCAAAGGGATGTGAACATAAATGATGAAGTGAGTTGGTAGAAATGAAATCAAATGCATCAGCAATCAATGCATTTAATCAACTGATTAAATTCACAAGATAGAATTTTTTTTTAAATCCAGCTCTATACTGCTTATAAACACAGTAGAACAAAACCATAAAGTAAGATTAAAATTAAAGACATGGAAAAGATATATCATAAAATACTGACCGAAGAAAGTTGATACAGCAAAACTGATACCAGGCAGAGTAGATTTTAATACAGTCCTACGAGTGAGTATAAACAGGGGTATTGCACAACAAAAGGTACAATCTACAAAGATATAAAATTCACATTTTTTATCATTCATTAATTTTTATACTTTAATTGGTATATCATAATCACACAATCATACTGAGGTAGAGAGTGATAGGAAGATACACATACACATACTTGGTGTGTTTCCCTCCAGATTCCACCCTCCCCTCCCCTCCCCTTCCCCATACGTGTCATTAAGATTGGTGTTGATAACTTCATATATGTACATAGCATTGTTTCAACTGTTGCCTTCATTATATCTCTATCCTACCTCCTTCCTCCACTAAACCTCTTCCATTGCTCCATTGGCGTCTTTACTTGTTTATCTGAGGTCTCTTTTGTTACCCAACTTTTCTCTAGTTTCTACATATGAGAGAAAAAATACAGCTAATTATTCACTTTCTGAAACTGGGTAATCTCAGCACAATATTCTCTAGTTCCATCCATTTTCCTGCAAATGACATAATTTTGTTCTTCTTTACGGCTGAGTAAAATCCCATTGTGTCTATATACCACAGTTTTGTAATCCATTCATCTGTTGATGGACACCTAGGCTGGTTCCATAATTTGGCTATTGTGAATTATGCTGCTATAAACATGGATATGCATGTATCACTATAATATTCTGACTTTAATTCCTTTGGAAAGATACCCAGGAGTGGTATAACTGGATCATATGATGGTTCCATTCCCAGTTAAAATTCACATTCTTGTATGCATTTTTTAACACAGCCTCAATGTGCATAAAGCAAAAACTGACAGCATTACAAGAAAGAATGGATGAAAGACATTCTCCCATAGTCACATTGGGAGATTTTTAACATCTTCTGTAGAAACTGTGATATACATATTTTGGTTTTCACCCATGATCCATGGCTCAGAACTCCCTCCCCAAAGGCAGCCACTGGAACTCAGATAGTAGGTCATAAGATCTTCCTCCAGCCAGGCATGGTGGCCCATGCCTGTAATCCCAATACATGTGAGGCTGAGACAGGAAAGTTGCAGGTTCAAGGCCAGCTTCAGCAACTTAGTGAAATGCTGTTTCAAAATAAAAAATACAATAGGGTTGAGAGTGTAGCTCAGAGGTAGAATATCCCGGGGTTCAATCTCCAGTAACACACACACACACACACACACACACACACACACACACACACACACACAAGAAAGACCCTCATTTGAGGGGAGTCCTACCTCATACCTCGAAGGAAGGAGTATACGCCGAGGCCAAGAAGAATCTGAACAGACAGGCCTCACTGGGTTGCCCCACCCAGTGTATTAGCAATTATATATCTATCCATAGCAACTCAGAAGGACTGTGTTTGAGGAGCTTCAAGATAGTTGAACATGTGGAGGTTCCTTGAGGTGATGCCCCAGGAGAGAGCATGGAAGTTCTGTACCTTTCTCTAATACCTTGCCCGGTGTATCTTTTCACCTGTATCCTTCAAAATCTTCTTTACAAGACGATTAGTGGAACCCAAGGAGGGGGTTGTGGGAACCCTGATTCATAGCCGGCTGGTCAGAAACACAGGTAATACAACCTGGGCTTATGACTGGCATCTGAAGCTGGGAGGTGGGCAGTTTGGAGACTGAGCCCCCAACTGTGCTATCTGATGCTATCTCCAGGTAATAGTGTTGGAACTGAAGGTGATTAGAGAACATCTAGCTAACATCTGCTACAGAATCACTTGCTTGGTGTGTGAGGAATGCCCCCCGCCCCCCCCTCCCCCCGCACATCTGGGGGTCAGAGGTCATCTGTGCTGTGAGTGTATAGTAGGAGAAACTGAGTTTGAGTTGGTTTTTCCTTCTAAATCCTCTGGCTGATAGCTTAAGTAAACGAATTGGCAAGGCGATCAATAGATGTGTTTGGAAGTATGCACCAAACAAAAGAGAACATATGTCCTTTTCAAAAACACAAGAATCATTTTGAATAAACAACTTCTCCTTCCTTCCTTAGCTATACCTTCAACCCTAACCCTAACCCATTCATTTATTTATTTATTTATTTATTTATTTATTTATTTATTTATTGTGCTACTGGAGATTGAACCAAGGGGCATTCTACTGAGCTATACCTCCAGCCCACCCAATTTTTATTTTTTCATTTTGAAGCAAGGTCTCTCATCAAATTGTGAGGCTGGTCTCAAACCTGCAACTCTCCTGTCTCAGCCTCCTAAGTACTGGTGTTCTACCTCTGAGCTACACATCCAGTCCAATTTTTATTTTTTATTTTAAAACAGGGTCTTGATAGGTTGCTGAGAGTTCTGCTAAATTGCTGAGGCTGTCCTTGAACCGGCAATCCTCCTGTGTAGGCCTTTCAAATGCTGGGATTATTCGTGTGTGCCACCACACCCAGCTTATTTTGAATGAATTTTTTAAAAAAATTGATGTCCAGCCGGGCGTGGTGGTGCACGCTTGTAATCCCAGCATTCGGGAGGCTGAGACCAGAGGATCCGGGTTCACGGCCAGCCTCAGTTACCTAGTGAGGCACTCCGCAACTTAGTGAGACTCGGTTTCAAAATAAAGAATAAAAAATAGGGCTGGGGGTGTAGCTCGGAGGTAGAATGCCCTTGAGTTCAATCCCCAGTATCGCAAAAAAAAAAAAAAAAAAAAAAAATTGATGTCCTACAGACCATTTTCCTTGACCACACCATGGTTAAAATTTTAAAATGATTAAAAATGTAATAAAAAGTAAGACAAATATTACCTTCACATTTTGAAAACTTTTGAGTAGTTTATGATTTGAAGAGGAAATCAAATGGAAAGTATGGAGTATTTACAACTAATTAACAATGACAGTACTGCATATCAGAACTTATGGGACGCAATTAAAGTGGCAATTAATGATAAATTTATAGCCTTAAATAACTTTACCAAGAAGCAAGGAAGATTAATAAAAATTGATAATAATTAAGTATTCACTTCAAAGAACTGCGAAAGAGCCCAACAATTTAAAAAGCAAATGGAAGAGATAGGCATAATGGCACACTCTTGTAATCCTAGTACTTGGGAGGCTAAGACAGGAGGATTGCAGATTTGAGACCAGCCTCAGCAACTTAGCGAGGCCCTCTGCAACTTAGGGAGACCCTGTGTCACAATAAAATAGGGCTGAGGGATATACCTCAGAGGTAGAACACCTAGCGGTTCAACCCTCAGTACCACACACACACACAAAAGGAAAGAGATATTGAAGTCAAGAGTAGAAGTTAATGAAACAGAAAACAAGTAATAGAAGAGATCAACAAAATAAAAAGGCATATATTATATTAGGAATAAGAAGTGATGTTAGTATTATATCTACAGTTATAGGAAAGACTGAGAAGGCAACAGATTATCCAACCACGTAACAGACTAAAATAAAGAACTACATTTTCCAGGCTCCCTTTCAGCTAGGTGTGGCCCATGAATCAGTTCTAGTCAATGGGATGCCAACAGAACTTAAGTGTAAATTTTCTGAGACACACCTTGAAGGAAGGGTGTGCTCTTCCCTTTCTTTTTTCTCTTTCTTGCTTCCTGGAACATACACTTCTCTAAAACTAAAGTTGCCATCTTGGATGTCGAGCTGAGAGCCCCATATTGATGGAGGAGAAAGAGGAGAGGAGAGGGGAGGAGAGGAGAGGTCATGGTCCTGAGGTTTTAGGAGCTTCTGCTCCAGCTTTGGACTGCTGAGAGAGAAATAAACTTTGTGCTTGTTGAAGCTGCTCTTTTGTGGTATTTTCTTTTACTGATAGTCAAAGATAAAACCTGGTAATAAGACTGATTAAGACAATCTATTAAAAAAAAAAAAAAAAAAAAAAAAAAAAAAAAAAAAAAAAAAAAAAAAAAAAAAAAAAAAAAAAAAAAAAAAAAAAAAAAAAAAAAAAAAAAAAAAAAAAAAAAAAAAAAAAAAAAAAAAAGCTCTGGCAAATACAGATAGGAGAGGATTTGGGATTTGGAATCTTTCCTACAAAAATCAGAACCAAGACACAAATTTCTACTACCACATCTGTTCAGAATCACACTCAAAAGCCTACGCAAAACGACAAAAAGGAAAAGAAAAAAATAAAAAGGTATGTAAGCTTTGAAAGAAAGAGAAAATGTTGTTCTAAGCTGCAGATGTTAAAGTTTTCTACGTAGAAACTGCAGACATCCCGGTAAGATGGTGGATCGAACAAGTGAATCTAATTGTTCTGCCTCCTGATATGCCACTCAAACTATAGTCAAGGAATTTTAAAAAGTATGCATGAATCCTCAAAGACAAGGAATACAGAAGAGACATGAACAGCAGTAACATGTTAGGAACTGGGGAGCAGGTGGACAAGAAGTGGCTGACTTAGCAGGTCCAAGAACTCCATATCCCTGGCTGACAGTGGCTAAGTGGGTCACCACCTGACCTACCACAGCCTCCACACAGGGCTCAAGAACTGACTGATGGCCCTGCTCCTGTGGGCAGGTGTGGAGGGTGGAGGAAAGGGGGGGGCAGTGAGACCCTCCCCCGACTCCACACTGCGGAGCAATGCCCCCCAACCCTGACAGAAGTCTGGAGGATTATGTTTCCAGACTGAGAAAATGAGGTGTGAGGACTTGAAGACTGTGTCCAAGAAAGAGGGACTTGAGTTAATATCCACTTCAGGAATGCTGAGGCTGCCTCGGCTTCTTCCCTACTAGGTTCCCAAGAAAAAGACCTAAAGCTGGGGACACTGGGGTGCACCAAAGAGGCCATGCAAGGGGCTCACACACAGCCCCATCTCCACCCTCCCAGGCCCTCAGAGCTTTCTAATACTTTGAAGCTTCTACCTCTTGGTCATAAACAGACAACCCAGGCTTATCAACATGAGAAGAAAGCCTCTAACAGGAAAGATAGGGGCCAAAACAATAATTAAAGGAAGACATCAGAGCCAGGCCCGATCGTGCACATCTGTAATTATAGCACTTGGGAGGCTGAGACAAGAGGATCACAGGTTGGAGGTCAGCCTCAGCAACTTAAAATAAAAATAAACATAAAATGCTTTAAAATACAAATAAAATGCTGAGGCTATAGCTTGGAGGTAGAGTGCCCCTGTGTTCAATTCCTAGTACCAAAGGGTGGGGAGACCCACAGAAGCATTATGAAAGCAAATGTAAACTATCATGCATACTCTTAAAGGCAAAAGAGAAGCTTTACACCCACAAACTGAGAATAAGATGCAGTTCTGTTTCTTGCTGAGATGCTGAACCGGCACAACTCTGGCCCCTTCTCTGGAGATAAAAGCCACTGAAAAAGCACCATGGAGAAAGCTCCGAAAAGCCCCGGGGAATTGCTGGTGTTGTCCTCCAGCTTCTTCTCAGACATCACTTGAGAGAAAGAGCAGGTGCTCTGTGCACAGCTGCTGAGACTCTGATCCAAGGGTCATGGGGAACAAAATAAGAACCCTGGGCTTGTGAGAAGCCAAGAAGAATACAGGGACCAGCCATGCTTGAGGAGTCTCTTCCCCACCCCTCACTCTGCAAACTCCCAGGGTCGTAAATTACTATCTTAAAGCAGCGACACCTCCCAATGCTGCTTCTCCCTGGGAAGTGGGAGGAGGGCGAGAAGAGCGATACACAGACAGCAAGAAGTCGTGTAGTGCGCAGGACTGAGGTTTTCTGATATGGAGGCTCTTCACCCTAAAAACCATCGCTCCAGGCCAAGACTGCAGACTTAACCAGGACTGATGAGTAGAGCGGGCAGACCTGCTGCCTTGCCAGACAGAGTAGCCTATGCCCCAGGAACTCAGAGGAGCACAGACATTTCAAAAGAAAAAGAACATGTTGGGTTTTAGATTTCATCAGAAGCCTAAATACCAGAACAGATGGACCCAAAATTTTCTAATTACTCTCATCAACATAGAATGATAAAGGACGATATTAGCACTTATGAAACAAAATAATTCAACAGAAAAAAGAAGCAAGCTGAAATACAACATTAGGTATTAAAAATGTAGCATTTGTAATGCAATATTAGATATGGAAATACAATTATTAAACAAGGTAGAGTAGGGAGTATAGCTCAGTGGTAGAGTGCTTGCCTAGCATGCAGGAGGCCCTGGGTTCCAGGGCCCCTAAAAAGCTTAAAAAATAGGATAATTACAAGTTGAAGAATAAATTAGAGGGTCGGATGAGGAAATCCTCATGAATAAATAAGGGAAGGACAAAAAATAGAAAAGAAAAATGAAGAGATATGGAAGTCATTAAACCAAACTACATTCAAGGGGAAAGGAATCAGGTCCCATTTTGGGGGGTATGTTGAAGAATTTGTGGATATTCTGTCTACTACATTGGGAATGGATTTTTCTTAATGTATATTGTTTGGGATAAATGAAGATTGATATCTTTTCTCAACTTTATAAAATTCTCAGCCATTATTTCTTCAATTCTCTATTTTCTCCTCTGGGATTCTTATCAGACATATGCCAGATCATATCATATTTCAGCCCTTCTTACAGTTTCTATGTCCTAATTTGCTCTGAATCACATTTATAATGTCATCATATTTATCTTCCAATTCACTAATTCTCTCTTCAACTAAATCTTCACTTGGGTCTAACATGCCATTCACTACATCCTGACTTTTTTAAAAAAAATTCTATTTGTCATATCTAAAAGTTCTGCACGTTTATCAGTCTTTTTCAATTCTGCCCAATGAATTTTAATCATTTTTCATTGTGAGCCCATTTTATTGTGATTAAATCTTTTATTATTTTACATACTATATTTTACATATTATTATTATTATTATTATTTTACATACTAGTTACATATTATTATTTTACATACTAATATTTTACATATTATTATTTTTACATACTCCCTGCAGTTATTTTATGCTGTCTCTTGATGCCAACATCCAATATCCTTGGGGACTTAATTTAGCTGGTTGTTTCTCCTACTGCTCAAGCATGGGAGGTTGTTTCCTTGTGTCATTATTGATAGTTGATTGTGAGTTCACATTGATAGATTAATCTGCAGGAACCTTTGGGCCTTAATTGAGAATGCCTGTATTTGGAGATGATTTGCACTTGCTTTTATTAGGTGTCAAATTATCACCAACCTGATCACTTGATCACTTAGTCCGTCTTCCAGGGTGCCAGCTTGCATGTGTTTTGTTTTTTGTTTTTTTTAAACTGGGGATTAAACCCAGGAGCATTGTTCTACCTCCAAGCTACATCCCCAGCCCTTTTTATTTATTCATTTTTGTTTATTTTGAAAGAGGATCTTGCTAGGTTGCTAAGAGTCTCATTACATTGCTAAGCCTGTCCTCAAACCTGCAATCCTCCTGTCTTAGCCTCCCAAGTACTGGGATTACAGGCATGTGCCACCATGCCGGGCTTGCATGAGTCTTGGTTCAGCTTCACCTTGTTGCTGGCCCAACGTTTAGTCTTGCAAAGTTTATCTTGCTGCATTTATAGGTACAGATGTACAGATGTCAGCACTTGGGGAAATCACATCCATCCTGTACAATTGTTCCTTCACTTGATTTCAGCTCACTTGGTCCCTTAGAGATTTCACTTAACCATCCTACAATCTCAGCTGTGAAAGAAGAACCAGGTTTCCCTCAGGACAGACATGAGCGTGACAACAAGACTTGTCAGCATATCTAGGCTGCCACTTGCAGAAGTAGAAGTTCCAGGAATTCCGTGCCACGAAAATACCAAAAAATACAAATAGAACTTAAAAGAGGATTCTGCAAGGTCATCGAAAGAGGTCAACAAAGAAAAACCCATACTGTTCATATACACAATTAGACAATATCATAGAAAAAATATCACTCACCACTGCAATAAACTTTAAGATCCTTAGGAATAAATCTAGCAAAAGATGTGCAAGGCTTTTATGGAGAAAAATCACAAGATATTATTGAAGAACATAAAAGAAGATCTGGATAAATGGAGATTTTTAAATGTTCATGGGTAATATTCCTGTGTTGGGAAATACTATCATAAAAATGTCAGTTCTTCTCAACTTAATCTATAAATTTAAAGCAATACAAATGAAAATTCCTGTGGAATTTTTTGTGGAACTTGACAAGCTTATTCTAATATTAATGTGGAAGAACAAGAAGAAACCAAGAGCTAAAACAACTGTGAAGAGATGTGATGTGGGAGGGGGGGACACTTCCTATACAAAATATGAAGATTTATATAAAGTTATGTTTTATGCAAAAATGACACTGTGTAATATTTGCATAGGGACAGAAAAGTAGCTCCAAGCCTTAAAATATTCTACAGCCCAGAAAATAAACCCACTTGTATTTGGAAACTTAATATATGAGAGTTGCTGCATTACTTTCATGAGGGAAAAAAAGAACTACTTAATAAATGATGCTGAGACAAATTATTATTTTTATGGGAAAATAAATCTCCATAGAGAACATATAAAAGTTCTATGTGGATTAAGGACTTTAATGTGGCCAGCAAAACTTTATAATTTTTAGGAGAAAATAGAATATCTTTGTTGGAAGGGGAAGGCTTTCTTAAGACCCCAAACCTACCAATTCCAGAAAATGTTTGATATATTTGACCTCATTAAAATTTAGAACATTGGAGCTGGGCGTGGTGGCGCACACTTGTAATCCCAGCATTCAGGAGGCTGAGACCGGAGGATCCGGGTTCTCGGCCAGCCTCAGCTACCTAGTGAGGCACTCCGCAACTTAGTGAGACTCGGTTTCAAAATAAAGAATAAAAAATAGGTCTGGAGGTATAGCTCGGAGGTAGAATGCCCCTGAGTTCAATCCCCAGTACCACAAAAAAAAAAAAAAAAAAAAAAAATTTAGAACATTGGTACAACAAGATACTAGTGTGTGTGTGTGTGTGTGTGTTGTGTGTGTTTTTCTGGGGAATGTTCCCAGGGGCATTCTACCTCTGAGAACCACCCCCTCCAAGCCCCATTTTAAAAATTTCTTATTTGAAAACAGGGTATTGCTAAGTTGTTGAGGCTGGCCTCGAGCCTGCAACCCTCCTGTTTTAGCATCCGAAGTACTGAGATCACAGGCGTGTGCCACTACTGGCTAAGACACGATGAGCACAGTTAAGGGCAGGACACAGATTGGAGACAATTTTTGCAGCACAACATAACCGATGAGTTTGCATCTAGAGTATATATATTTAAAAAAATCCCTACAAGTCAATTTTTACGGAACAACAGTTTAAAAATTAGCCAATGGTGCAAAGAGGCATTTCACAGAAGTGGAAGCCCAAATGGCCAAAAGCACCTGAAAAACTGCTTGACTTCAACAGTAATCAGGAAGTTGCACATTAAATAGACATCAAGACCGTATTGTCAGGTATTAGACATTTAATATTAATAAATGTTTGCACTTTCAGGAGTGTAAACGGGTATAACCACTTTCAAGGGCAATTTGGCAAAATCTAGCAGAGCCCAGGAGAATATCCCTGCATGCAGCGATTCTATTCGCAGACATACTCCCTGGGGAAGTTATTATACATATGCATAAAGAGGCTGTACAGGAATGCTCACCATTACCCCAGCACTGTTTGTAATAATGAAAAAACCAGAATCACAGGAGAATGGATAAATCACGATGTATCCATTTAAAGGAATGCCGTGCAGCTTTCAGAGGAAATGAACACGAGCCACATAGATCAACGCGGGAGTCCAAAGCCACGGTGTCTGAAGAATGCATATTGTATGATGCCATTTATAAAAAGTTTGAAATATATGCAAAACAATTCTCTCTATATTTTTATGGTTATGGCTACTCTATAAATTTGTAGGAAGAGTATAAAAACACGGATGGGAAGTAAATACAACAAAATGTTAAAAATTGATAATGCTGAGTATTTGATAAAGTGGGTTCCTGGGTGTTTTATTATATTATTCTTTTTACTTGTTTCAAGTTTTGAAATATTTTACTTAAAAGAAAAAAAATAACACACCCTGCAGCTGAGTAGAGAGTGGATTAGAAGGGAGCAAGACCTGTTGGGGGCTTTTGCAGTGGAAGGGATGTGAGACAGTGGGTGGTTGAATGGGTGGAGATGATAGACAGATGGTGTAACAGTTCATTTTCTCTTTCTTTTTCCTCTTTCTTTCTCCTCCTCCTCCTCCTCCTCCTCCTTCTCCTCCTCCTTGTTCCTCTCTCTCTCTCTCTCTCTCTCTCTCTCTCTCTCTCGGCTGGGAATTGAACTCAGGGTTACTCTATCTCCGAGCTAACCCTATTTTATTTTGAAACAGTCTCACTAAATTGCTGAGGCTACCTGCGGACTTGTGATCCTCTTATCTCAGTCTCCCAAGTGCTGGGATTACAAGCGTGCACCACCATGCCTGCCTTACCAGTTCATTTTCTGTTGCTATAATAAAATAGCTGAGGCAGGCTGATTCATAAAGAGAAAAGGGTTGTTTTTGTTTTGGTTTTGGTTCAGGTTTGGAGGCTGGAAGCCCGGACACCATGACGCAGGCTCTGGCGAGGGCTGTATCCATCACCCTGGGTAGATGGCAATGGAGAGAGTGTGCATGGGAGGAAGAGATCACAGGGCCAAACAGAAAGCCAGAGAATAACTCAGAGGTTAGGCTGGCTTTTTTTTTTTTTTTTTTTTTTTTTTCGGAACTGGGGATTGAACTCAGGGGCATTCTACCTCTGAGCTATACCCCCAGCCCTATTTTTTATTCTTTATTTTGAAACCGAGTCTCACTAAGTTGCGGAGTGCCTCACTAGGTAGCTGAGGCTGGCAGCGAACCCGGATCCTCTGGTCTCAGCCTCCCGAATGCTGGGATTACAAGCGTGCACCACCACGCCCGGCTCTAGGCTGGCTTTTATAAAAACTGGCTCTTGCAAGAGCTTGGAGTCCCTGAAAGAGCTACCTTAATGCCTCCTGAGGGTAACTCCTCACCATCCGTGACCTAAGGACTTCCCACTAGGCTCCACTACTTTTGTTTTTCTTTTTGTACTCAGGATTGAACTTAGAGGTCTTCTACCTCTGTGATGCAACCCCAGCCCTATTTTTTTTTTTGAAACAGGGTACTACTAGGTCTCATTAAATTGCAGAGGCTGGTCTTGAACCTGCAATCCTCCTGCCTCAGACTACCAAGTACTGGGATTACAGGTGTGCGCCACCACACCTGGCTTAGGCTCCACCTCTTAAAGGTCCTCTACCCCTACACTGCCACACTGGGGATGAAGCTTCCAAAACACGGACCTCTGGGAGACACACTCAAACGACATCCAAACCAGAGCAGATGGAGAGGAAGGGTGGATTTTAAATCTGTCTGTGGTTGTTAGTTTGTTGTTGTCTTATTTTATCTTGTTTTGAATAACTACATGAATGAGAAGGCTAAGTAAAATATTTCAAAGCCTGACCATTTCTAGTATTGTCACTGGTGTGGAGGAACACCACCCCCGTGCATGCTGTTCTGGGTGTAAACCAGCTCGGCGACTTTGTGGCAATTTGATGGTAGTGGCTGGTCAAACCCATGAGCAGGGAGCCCTGTGCAAGGACACTCAGGAGGATGGCTGAGTGGACTGTGGTACATGCTTGGGCTGGCGCTTATGACAACTGCCTTAGGTCCTCGCCACAATGATGCCTTGAAATCTTGAGTAGCACCCATGACCAAAGAGTGAATCAGAGGCGATGGCTTCTAAGGTGCAGCAAAAGATTAAGACCCCCGGAGCCAGATGCTGTGCCTGGGAATTGGGAACGAATGTAGCCACCTCCAAACACTGAGTCCCTTCTACAGGATGCGGTGAGACAGGCACGTCTGCCTTACTCTTCTGGGGAAGGGGCCAGATAAGAAGTATGGTGACAGCCGGGCATGGTGGTGCACACTTGTAATCCCAGCATTTGGGAGGCTGAAACTGGAGGATCCGGGTTTGTGGCCAGCCTCGGCTGCTTAGTGAGGCCCTCCACAATTTAGTGAGACCCTGTTCCAAAATAAAGAATAAAAAATAGGGTGGGGGGTATAGCTCAGAGGTAGAATGCCCCTGGGTTCAATCCCCAGTACCACCAAGAAAAAAGAAAAGGAGGAAGAGGAGGAAGAGGAGGAAGAGGAGGAGGAGGAGGAGGAGGAGGAGGAGGAGGAGGAGGAGGAGGAGGAGAAGGAGGAGGAAGTATGGTGATGAGTAATCATTTGCACTATCAAGAAGCATTGACTGAAAACTCGGTCACATCTCAGTCGTCCTCTCCAGTCCTTGAACCCAGGCAGACCCCTGAGGTCTGCTTAGCAGTTATATGTTCAGCAGGAGTAGATCTCAAGCAATAATGATCTGCTAAGAACAAGCAAGGTGCTGACTGATGTGTGCCACTTTAGAATGGTTTACATAAATAAGAACCACAAAACCATGTTTTGTGTTTTCCATGGACACAATTAGGTACATTAAATGTATTTTTGTTTGTTTT
>PVLC010001051.1:19678-75664 GCA_004027655.1 Graphiurus murinus
GTACTGGGGATTGAACTCAGGGGCATTCTACCTCCGAGCTATACCCCCAGCCCTATTTTTTATTCTTTATTTTGAAACCGAGTCTCACTAAGTTGCGGAGTGCCTCACTAGGTAGCTGAGGCTGGCCTCGAACCCGGATCCTCCAGTCTCAGCCTCCCGAATGCTGGGATTACAAGCGTGCGCCACCACGCCCGGCTCCATTAAATGTATTTTTAATGATTGGAAAGAGCTCATCAAATTTGTTATGCCTAAACCTTTTTGGTAAGGGGCCCTGTATACATTATTTGCTGTATCTACATTTTAAAGGTATCGACATAAAACACAAGGCAGAAAAAGCAAAAATGCCACTATGTTATACAAACGTGGTTTCTTGGGTATGAGAATATAGATAGCCAACTTATCCTTGTACTTTTTTGTATTATTTTAACTTGAATCTCTCTTAACTGTTTGACATTCAGGGAGGTTATGAAGGTCAAGTAAAGTATTGCACATAAATTGTCCAAATATATATTTGCTGATATAAAAAAAGTAAATGGAGGTAGAGCCAGGTGGCAACGCTTTGCAGGCTTGCTGTGGAGTGGAACAGACCCTGGTCTCCTGCTGAGCTGGGCAGGGGGCATTGGTTTGCCAGGAGTGTGGGGTGGGGTGGGTCCTGGCTCCTTAGCAGGGTGGAGTGGGGTCAGCCAATGTCAAGAATCCAGGCTTTTGAGTAAAACCCACTTGGGTTCAAATTCTTTATTTGCCTCTAAGTAGTTGTATAAATTCCAGGCATGTTACTTAAAACTGCTTGAGCCTCCTTTTTCTTTTTTTTTTAATTAGTGGATTATAATTATACATCTTTGTTAGGTACAAGCTGGTAAAGGCATACATGCACACATTTCTCATTTAACCCTTCCCCAATTCCTGCCCCACTCCCTTGCCCTCCCTCCTTCTCAGGTTCAGTTTAGTGATTGACTTTGATATGTTTGTGAAAATACATCATGTGCATTAGGGTGTCCCCCCTCCCCCATCACCTTCAGTTAAGTTCTTTGTTCACCTAAGGTTTCTCCTTCTTTATCTGGAGTCCCTCTTATGCCCCATTTTCTCCCTAGCTTCCACATATTAGGGAGAACATACGATTTTTTTACTTTTTGTGACTGACTAATCTCACTTAACATAATGTTTTCCAGTTCCATCCATTTTCCTGCAAATAACAGGATTTTGTTCTTCTTTATGGCTGAGTAAAATTCCATTGTGTACATATCACATAGTTTTGTAATCTATTCATCTGTTTATGGACATATTGGCTGGTTCCATAGTTTGGCAATTGCAAATTGTGCAGCTATAAACATAGATACACATACATTGGTCTGATAGTTTGGTTTCCATTCTTTGGGGTAGATACCCATAAGTGGTATCGCTGGATCATATGGTAGGTTCACTCCCATTCATCTGAGGATTCTCTATACTGTTTTCCAAAGTGGTTGCACTAATTTGCAATCCCACCAACAATGTATTAGGGTTCCCACTTCTCCACATCCTGGCCAGCAGTTGTTGTTTGTGTTCTTCATGATTGCCTCATTCTGATTGAGGTTAGGTGAAATCTCAAGGTAGTTTTGATTTGCATCTCTCTGATTGCTAATGATGTGGAACATTTCCTCATACATTTATTGGCCATTTGTATTTCTTCTTTTGTGAAGTGTCTATTTAGATCCTTTGCCCATTTTTGATTGAGTTATTTGTTTTCTTAGCTGTGAGTTTCTTGAGTTCTCTGTATATTCTAGATATTAGTCCTCTATCAGAGGAGTAGCTGGCAAAAATTTTCTCCCACTCTGTGGGCTCTCTGTTGAGGTTCTTGATAATTTCCTTTGCTGCACAGAAGCTCTTCAGTTTAATGCAATCCCATGTATTGATCTTCCTTTGAGTTGCTTGTGCTTTTGGAGTCTTGTTGAGAAAGTTTTTACCTGTGCCTATCTGTTGAAGTGTTGGGCCTATGCCCTCTTCGAGTAGCTGCAAGGTCTCTGGCCTGACTTCCAGGTCCTTGACCCATCTCAAGCTGACTCTTGTGCAGGGTGAGAAAGTGGGGTTTACTTCTATTTTCCTGCATATGGTTATCCAGTTTTGCCAACATCATTTGTTGAAGAGGCTATCTTTTTTCCTGTGTATGTTTTTGGCTCCTTTGTCAAAAATCAATTGACTATAAGCACGTGGGTTTGCTTCTGAATCTTTTATTGTGCTCCATTGGTCTATGTGTCTGTCTTTGTGCCAATACCATGCTGTTTTTATTACTGTGGCTTTGTAGTAGAGTTTGAAGGCAGGTATTGTGATGACTCCTGCATGGTTCTTGTTGCTAAGGACTACTTTGGCTATTCTAGGATTTTTGTTGTTCCAAATGAATTTAAGGACTGATTTTTCTATGTCTGTGAGAAGTAATCTTGGTAATTTAATGGAAGCCAGGTGTAATGGAAGCCAGGCGTGGTGGGGCACGCCTGTAATCCCAGCATTTGGAAGGCTGAGACTGGAGGATCTGGGTTTGTGGCCAGCCTCAGCTACCTAGTGAGGCCATCTGCAACTTAGTGAGACCCTGTTTCAAAATAAAGAATAAAAAATAGGGCTGGGGATGTAGCTCGGAGGTAGAATGCCCCTGAGTTCAATCACCAGTACCGAGAAAAAAAAAGATAAAAAAAAATTTAATGGGCATTGAATTGAATTTGTAAATCACTTTTGGGAGGATGGCCATTTTGATGATATTTATTCTGCCTATCCTAGAGCATGAAAGATCTTTCCATCTTCTAAGGTCTTCATCAATTTCATTTTTCAGCTTTTTATAGTTTTCCTTATAGAGGTCTTTTACCTCTTTGGTTAGGTTTATCCCTAAGTATTTTATTTTTCCAGGTGCTATTGTGAGTGAGCCTCCTTTTTCTCATCTGTGGAATGGGGGAGACAATGCTTACCTTGCAGATGTGCTAGTAAGTACTGACCCAGCTCTGAGGTTCCTGAACTAGATTCATTTGGTCCTCAAAATAGCCACCCCATTAAGAGTTCAAGACACTTCTGCCTTTTCTGAGGTTATGAGAGGGTTGAAGGGTGGGAGGGTGTAATGGTTTAAATTTAGAATGTCCCCCTAAGCCGGACATAGTGGTACATGCTTGTAATCCCAGTACTTGGGAGGCTGAGACAGGAGGATTCGGGTTCACAGCCAGCCTCAGCTACTTAGTGAAGCCCTCCTCAACTTAGTGAGACCCTGTTTCAAAATAAAGACTAAAAAATAGGGCTGGGGGTGTAGCTCAGAGGTAGAATGACCCTGGGTTCAATCCCCAGTACTGCAAAAAAAATTAAAATAAAAATAAAAAGAATGTCCCCCTACCCCTCACTGAAACAAGGTAGCAATGTTGGAAGCTGGCTTGGCTCTAAGAAGGAGTCACTGGGGGTGTGGCCTTGGGGTTATATATGGTTCTTTCCTCCCCTTGCTTGCTCTCTGCTTCTGGTCTCTGTGAGGGTGAAGCCTAGTGCTCTCCCTCTCTCCACTTCCCACTGCCATGACCTGAGCTCCGTAGACCTGGCCTGATATGGACTGGACTTTTTTTTTTTTTTTTTTGCAGTACTGGGGATTGAACCCAGGGGCATTCTACCTCTGAGCTACACCCCCAGCCCTATTTTTTAATTTTCAAACAGAGTCTCACTAAGTGGCAGATGGCCTCACTAAGTTGCTGAGGCTGGCCATGAACCAGTGATCCTCCTGTCTCAGCCTTCCAAGTACTGGGATTTTAAGTATGCACCACCAAGCCTGGCTCGGACTGACTTTTAAACCTCCAAAAACTGTGAGCAAATGAATTTTCCTTCTTCTACGTTGTGTGGTCAGTTGTTTTGGATTACAACAATGAGAATGTTTACCGAGGCAGAGGGAGACATAAAACATTAAATAAATAAATTGAATGTAGTTGACTTGCCCAGAGTCACACAGCTTGGAAGGAGAAGACTGGGAAAATCCAAGTGTGGGGACAGCCTGCTTCCTGAGACCCAAATCAAGTTTGGCCAAGTCCATCAAGATGCAAAGACCAACTCGAAATCAGACCAACTTGAAGTGGGGCCAGTTTGCCTCCTGCTCCCTCCAGATCTACTCCCTCCCTCCCTGCAAATGGCACCATCATAGAATTGTCCTTGACACCTCTCTCATCTCGGCTCCCATCTTGAGGCCTGGGCCCCAGCCCCAGACACCTGGAATCCTTCTCCTTGCCTCCACTGCAACCATCCACATCAAGCCTCCATCACCTCCTGGGGGATTATTTTTGCAAAAGCTTCCTACACAATGTCCTTGCTTCATCTGCCATCCTGCCTGAGTGGTCTGAGGCAGGGCTCTACATCAAGGGTCTGCTGACTACACCCTGGGGGCCGAATCTGGGCTGCTGCCTGGTTTTGCAGGGTTCACGCGCGCTAAAAATGATTTTTACATTCTTAAATGGCAGGGAAAAGTCAGAAGAATAATACTTTGTGACACAAGATATTATGAAATTCAGATTTTATTGTCCATAAGTGGAGTTTTATTGGAATCCAGCCACGCTCATTCATTTATGTATTGACTGTGTCTGCTTCCAGAGAGCTGAATGGTTGCAACTGAGATTGTGTAGCTCACGAAGCCTAAAATAGTCATACTGGGACTTTGCAGGAGAAGTCGGCTGGCATCATCCCTTCCCCATCATCCAAGGGCTTTCTGTTCCTCTCAGAGTGGAACCCCGAGTCCTTCCCCAGGCCTGAGGCCCTGCCCACCTCTCTGACTCATCCACTCCTGCTTGTCTCCTCCGTCACCACCCTCTGGTCATGCTAGCATTAGGCCTCCCCTTCCCCATTTATGAGGTGTCCTGCGTCCTTTCTGTCCTGGCCCTCTGCACCATTGTTTCTCTATCTGGAATGCACTTCTGCTCTTCATGTGATCAGTTCCTTTTTCTCCAGGTTCAGCTCAAGTGCCAACTCTTCAGAGAGGCCTTCTTCCCTTTCCACTCCCTCCCTGTTTTTCATCTAATTTTCTCCACTGTACTTTTGTCTGCCTGGTTATTGCTTGTGGCCCCCATGAGCACATAAGCTCCATCTGGGCAGAGCACTTATTAAATGCTTAATGAACATGTGTGAATGAATGAATGAATGAGGCCTTTCTTGGCCCACAAGCTCTGTGCCCACTTTCCTCGCACGCTGACTTTTGACTCCTTGATTGAAAAAATTCCCGTCAATTCCTCTGCAGTGTTTTAGTTTCCTCTTGGGCTCATTGCTGATTTAACCACTATGAGTTTCTTTTCCAAAGATGTTGTCAGCCATAAGCTCATCGTGGAAGGGCCCAAAGAGACAGCTGGAACTTAACCAGTTTAGGGAAGAAATATTTCCCCTCTTAGCAGGTGAAGAGACCTCTTCTTCTAGTATCAAGAGCCCCAATTTTACATTAAAAAAAAAAAAAGATTAGTAATGTCAACTTCCAAATTTAATGATTGGTACAAATATAAAAAGTTTCAACTCATTTGTTTTTCTAGGTAATAGAAACAGTCTTGGCTAATAAATACTGCAGACCACAATACTGTGGCTGAGGGTGTGAATATGTGAAAGGTACAATAACCATGCCAGATTGGTGAGGTTGTACCTCAATTAAAAAAAATCCCCTCAATACCTGTGTCTGAAAACTACACAGGTTTATTTCATGCCTACCTTGCCAGGGCCATCAAGCATGACGGTCACTCAGGGATCTAGGATGGTGGAGTAGCTGTGTTTTTTTGTTTGTTTGTTTGGTTATTTTTGTTGTTGTTTTTTTTTAATGGTACTGGGAATTGAACCCAGGGGCATTCTACCTCTGAGCTACACTTCCAGACATTTTTATTTATTTATTTTTGTTTTGAAATAGTTGTTAAGGCTGGTCTTGAACCTGCAATCCTCCAGTCTCAGCCTCCCAAGTACTAGGATTACAGACATGCTCCACCACGCCCGGCTGTGTAGTTGCTATCTTGAATGTTGCTTGGTGGCTGCACCAATGTGGAAAGAGACCTCCGATGGTCCCACATCCAATATCAGATGCTCTGGAGGAGCAATGCAGAGGGCACTTCCACTCACCAGCCAGACTTGTCTCCTGGGCTCAGTCCCCAACCACAAGGGAGAGAAGTGCAATCCTGTCCTGAGGCTGGAAGGTGGAGGACTGGGAGTAGGGCAAGGAACAGCAGGAATGACAACCACATGGGGAGAAAAAACAAAACCGTGTTCTCTTTAGAGGCAAGATGAGACCTGGGTAGGAAAGGAGAACACAAGAAAGACCCGGTGCTTGTAAAGGCATGTCAGCGAGGCTAATAACTCTAGTCACATGCTCTTGTTCACCTGAGCTGTAAATTTCTGTGTCATCTATTGTGATGGTGTTTGAAAAGCTTATTATGCACTATTCAGAGCTCCTCAACTACTCTTTACTCTTAAACATCGATAGCACTCTCCTGAGTGGAAAGTTACAGCAATCCTCTTCAGGTAAAATGATTCTCCAAGCTGCTGCTTCAGTGAGCAGAGGCCTGGAGTTCCTGGGGGTATACCCAGCCGACGCACGACCTCTGTAACAAACACAGTTGCCCCCAGTATTTTACGCATTACAGTAAGGACTCTGGATGAATAGAGGAGGGCAGATTTCTCTTTAGGGCTGACCCTCAAATGTGTTTTCCATTCATAGCCAGCCTTCAAGTTGGTCAGTATCTTCTTCCTTCAGAGCGGTGCCTCCCGACAGCGCCCTGTATGATGTGGAAATGATCTCTCTCTGCACCGCCCAAGATGGCCGCCACTGGCCACATGGGGCTTCGGAGCACTTGAAATGTGGCTCATGCTGCAGAAGCACTGAATTTCCTATTTCATTTAATTTTAAGTAGTTTAAACTTAAGCAGCCCCATGTAGCAAGTGGCTACAATAATGGACAGTGTAGTTTAGAAATAAAAGAGAAAATTATAGCTTTGTATTCAGTTCCTGTCCTTGCTATGTCAAGAAAAAGCTATGTACCAGAAAGACCTACATACATGCTGGTTATGGTGTGTTTGTTGAATCCAATATCCCTTCTAACTCATAATGCCCTGCTCACTGCCTCCTATCCAGGGAGGGTGTCTAGACTGCTCCTTGTGCAACCATGGCTTTCAATTGGATGAGAAGGTGGATTTCTATCCAAAGAGTATTCTTCAACCCATGGAATGTCTAAGTCAAGGAGGTGGTCTCTCATGGAGTCTCCAAAGGAGAAGTGATGGTTGACCAAGCCTGTCAGGCGGTTTCCTTTAGAATATTAAGATTCAGCTAGTCAACCTCAAGATGGGACAGAAGAAGCCATATGGAAAAAGGTATTCCAGCTGGGTGTAGTGGTGCACACCTGTAATCCCAGTACTTGGGAGGCTGAGACAGGAGGATCGCAGGTTTGAGACCAGCCCCAGCAATTTAGCAAGGCCCCAAGCAACTTAGTGAGACCCTATTTCAAAATAAAAAATAAAATAGAGCTGGGGGAGCCGGGCTTGGTGATGCATGCTTGTAATCCCAGCATTTGGGAGGCTGAGACCAGAGGATCCCGGTTCTCGGCCAGCCTCAGCTACCTAGTGAGGCACTCCACAACTTAGTGAGACCCTGTTTCAAAAATAAAGAATAAAAAAAATAGGACTGGGAGTATAGCTCAGAGGTAGAATGCCCCTAGTTCAATCCCCAGTACCTCAAAACAAATAGAGCTGGGGGTGTATCTCAGAAGTAGAATGTCCCTGGGTTTCATCCCTAGTACTATAAGAGGGAGGGAAAGGAGGGGGAGGGAGGAAGGAAAGAAAGAAGGAAGGAAGGATGGAAGGAAGGAAGGAAGGAAGGGATAGATTCCAGTTGAGAGAGCTTGGTTCCTGACAGCTGTACTGTCTTAATGCCAGTTCCCAACCATATATATCCTTCTACAAGCAAGCAAATAAAATACCCTTTCTCTGAGTGACTATTCTTTATGTCAAAAATAAATTAAGCAGCAAAAATTCCTCAAACTCCGGAGAGCTTGCCCTTGGCACTACTGACATTTGGGACTAGCTAATTCTTTGCGAGGTGGGAGGGGACTGCCCTGTACATTGTGGGATGTGTAGTAGCACCCTTAACCTCTACACATCAGATGCTAGTGTCAACTGCACCCTCCCGCCACTAACCAGGACAGCCCGAAATGTCCCTGGAGTGGGGGAAAAGGCAAAGCCCCTCGCCCCCACCCACTACTAGAGAATCCGTTCTGGAACTGAATCCCCAGCCCACCTCCTCCGGCCTCCTTAGGGGGAAAGATAAGAGCAGCAGCTTATTCCTAGCAACATCACAGCTCTCCCTCCTTCTCTTCTCCAAGCTAAATAAAGACAGCTTTTTTAGTCTTGCTCCTAGACTCGCTTCACAGATATTGATGGAGATGTCTAAAGATGAGACTGGACCCGTTTGGTTGGGAGGGACCACATTCCCTTAAGGCTGCCTATTTATAGAGACAGTGCGGGGAGTGCAGAAACGCCGAGTAACCCTGTAAGAGTGGAAGCTCCTTGGACAAAGACGTGAAAGTGTTAGAAAGGAGCCCCTTTCTAACACTGGGCCGAGCCTGTCTCCCAAGATCCCACTCATACCTGATAAGTCAGTAAACTGCTCATGTACGGAAGGTGGCAAGTGATCCTTTGAGGCCATCAGGATTTGTCTCTTCCCCTCCCTCTGAGAATTCTGCTTTTTGGGGGATTTCTCCACAAGAATAGAAATCTTTCTTTCTGGTATTCTCAGAGACACCTCAAATTCAATAAAAACAGAATTCCTGAGCCAGGCGTGGTGGCACACGCTTGTAATCCCAGCATTTGGGAGGCCGAGACCGGAGGATTCGGGTTCGAGGCCAGCCTCAGCTACCTAGTGAGGCACTCTGCAACTTAGTGAGACTCGGTTTCAAAATAAAGAATAAAAAATAGGTCTGGGGGTATATCTCGGGGGTAGAATGCCCCTGAGTTCAATCCCCAGTACCGCAAAAAAACCAAAACCAGAATTCCTTGTCTTCTTCCTTAAAACCATGCTTTTGCCAGTATTTTCCATCGTATCCACCTAGTTTCTTGAATTGGAGGCCCGAGCATGGTCTTTTCCTTGTCTGGCTCCCTTCCCACCACACCCACCCACCCACCCAAGGCTCTGAGTCCTGCCTGTCTCCATCCCTCTGCCATGATGCTTATCTCTGCTTCCCTGGATTGTTTTTCAGCTTCTTGACTATTTAAATGGTCTCTGTATCTCCTCTGTTACCCTCCATTCTTTATACTACAGTCAACACAGCCTTTAAAAAATCTAAATATGATTCTTGCCTCCTTAAAATCCTTCGGCCCTACCCGTCGCCTTAGGATGAAGTCCAAAGTCCTTACCATGGCTGTCTTGGAGATTCTCCAAGACACGCCTGCTTAGCACCCACACCTCACTTCATTTCACTCTTGCTCCAGCCCCTGTGGTCTTCTTCCAACTTTTTAAATACATCAGATCCAGTATGAATTCCCGGGCCTTTGCACATGTCAGGCTCCATACACATCCATCCTATGTCTCCTTCTCTGGGAGAACTCCCTCCTATTCTTAAATCTCCACTTATATATCACTTCCTAAAAAGACCCTCCTAATGTCTCCAACTCTGTTGAATGCCCTTAGTGTATCAGTTCATAGCACCTTGAAATTCTGTTGTCTTTGGTTAGGTCCCCCCAAAGCAGAGCATGAGCCACAGGCTATTTTTGCAGGTCACATATCGGGAATGTGATCATGCAAATCAGGAGAAGCAGGAACAAGGAGAGAGAGGGAAGGAAGTGTTATTGAGGTTGCTGGGTTAGCAAGGAGGCTGACTCCTCCAGGACTCCCTAGCCCCCACATTTTCAAGAGGGTTCTCACAGAGCTAGAAAAGACCCTGGAGCAAAAAATAAATAAATAAATAAATAAATAAATAAATAAATAAATAAAAACAGAGTGCCCAAGCTTCCAGGGGTAGAGTGCCAGCAAGGGAGGAGTCTGGAATTGTGTGGAACCATCCCCCATAGCTGCAGCTAAAATCAGAGGTGAGTTGAGGGAATACCACCCAAGGGACCAAGGGAGTCTCCTACAACCACCTTCATCCCACTTGCAATTACTATGACTGCTTGACTTCTGTCTTCATTCATAAGCACAGAGCTTGTGTTTGTTCTCTTCATAGCTACATCCTTCATGCCTGGCCCCTGTAGCAGAGAGTGCTCTAGCACACAGTAGGTGATCAATTAACATTTGCTGAACTGAACTGAACTTGGGGTGGGGGGAGGTTGACCAGGAAAAAAGAGCTCTGAGGTTCCACTCAGAATCTGATAGCCCCTATTCCAGTTGATATTTGTAGTTGATTTATGGATTGAATGCCAACTTTATTGTTGCTTTTGTTTTTGTTTTTCTCTTGTCAGTTCAGATTCTTTTTGCTTTGGAAATAGAGATCCTTTCCTCACCTGCACTCTTCCATCCTGTTTTGTTACCAAGTATGCTATATCACAATGACCAGAGGCCTGAGAAAAGCAACTTAAAGGAGGAAGGGTTTATTCTGGCCCGTGGTTTCAGTTCATGGGAAGCTGACTCCATTGCTTTTAGGCCTGTAATGAGGCAGAAACATCTTGGCAGAAGAAGGGATTGCAGAAGAGAGTTGCAGCCAGAAAAGGGGGAAGCCTAGGACAAGATATAGTCTCTTGGGCATACTCCCAGGATCCACCCCTTCAACTAAGTCCCATTTCCTAAGTTTCTATCACCTCCCAATAATGCCATCAACTTCCATTAATGAATTAGTCCATTGGCGAGATCAGAGTCTGGTGATCCACTCACCTCTCCAAAGCCGTACTGCTGAACATTGCTGTACTGAGGACCAAGCCTTCAACACAGGAGTATTTGGAGGACATTTCAGATTCAACCTGTAACACCAAGATCACATTTCTAACTCCCTAAATCAATGCTCACTGGAGCTTAATTATTAAAAAATGCCAAGAAACATCCTAACTGGGTTGTGATAGTGGAACCTGATTATAATGAGTCCTCATTTAAAGTATCTCACTCCACATTTGTCCTCTCATTCTGTCTACCAGTCCCAGAATAAATGTCCCTTGTCCCGTGTTCTCCTGATACCAGCTCTTGAGGGATCTTTTTTTATCTGCTGCCCACATACTTGAGGGTTCACTGTACAGGGAATTGTGCTGCAGCCTGTGGCTTCAAAGCCAGTCTGCTCTGTGCTTGCCTTCCGGGAGCTCACAAGCCAGACAAACTCATCATCGACTGTCAGATTCTAAAAATGCGACAGACTCAGGGATGGAGAGAGGCTCGGGCACCATGGGAATACCACAAAGGAACACCTAGCTGCCCCGATGGGTTAGCAAAGTTTTCCTGATAAGGCAATGTCTGAACTGAGCTTGGGAGGTCGAGTAGGCATTAGCCACACCAAGGGGAACAGAAGAAAGGTATTACAGGTGGCACAGAGGTGAGGCCATCAGATGTACAGCATCTGGGTAGAATTAAAACAAAAAGAGAAAGGAACAGACGTGCAGGAAAAGAGTCTAGAGAGAAAGACAATGGCCAACACATGGAGGATTTTGTCCACATTGATGGCTGCCTCCTCTTCCTCGTTGGCCATTTCCTCACTAACTTCTCCCTTTGGACTTGCACCAACACCACTCTTAATGTTCCCTTGAAAACTCCCATCTTACTCCCTAGCTCCACCCATGGGGTGGTGTTTTAGTCAGCTTTTCCATCATTGTGACCAGAATACCTGACATGAACAACCCAGAGGAGGAAAGGTTTGTTTGGCTCACAGTTTCAGAGGGTCAGCCTGTGGTTGGTTGCCTCAAAGCAAAAACACCATGATGGCAAGGTGTGGAAAAGGATAGATAATCATCTCATGGCAGCCAAGAAGGGGGCAGGAGTGACCAGGAACAGACCACACCTCCAGCGACCTACCTCCTCCAGCCACAGCCTACCTGCCTATGTCAACACCCAATAATCCGTTCAAAATATTCATCCATCAATGGACTTATCCACGGATGAGAGAAGAGCCTGATTCTATTATCTCACTTCTGAGTATTGTTGCACCGCCAACACATGAGCTTCTCCGGGGGAAATTCTATATTCAAACCATAACTATCGGGAACCCCAGGCTGAACCCTCAACCGTGAGGCCCCAATAAAGACGCTGCCTGAATGTTGCTAGTTTAAACCTCTTTATTATACCTCTCTCTCTGGGATGGAGGGCACTACACAAGCAGTAACAAACACAGCACAGAAACCATCTCTCCAACTAGTGCCTTTCCAACAGACTCCCAATAACCCCTCTCTCCAGCAATCCACCTTCCACTAGGAACCAACAACCTTTCCTCCCAGAACTTCTCCAGCAACCCACTCCAGCAACAACCCAGCCAGCCTCTCCCTCACATGCGAGAGGTGGAGGCTCTTAAAGCCACACAGGGCCTAAGCCACGAGGCGTCTCATACAGCTCTCACCTGGGCCGGCCACGAGCCCGGCGGGCTGGTGCATGCGCTCTGGCATGGCGCAGCCCTAGAATGATACCACCTGCAGCCACTTCTGGCACTCTGCCAGGCGCCATCTAGAGGCGGGGTCTTTCCGGCCGGGCTAGGCCCCCCGACAATAACAAGTGGGGATTAGACAGGTGTGTGTGCCAGGAGTCAGGAATCTTGGAGCCACTTTAGAATTCTGCCTATCCTATCCCAGTAGTCTGCACCTATGTTTCTAACTCAACATATTAAAAAAATATATATTTTACAGCCGGGTATGGTGACACATGCTTGCAATCCCAGTAGACAGAAGGCTGAGATAGGAGGATTACAGGTTCAAAGCCAGCCTCAGCAATTGAGCTAGGCTCTCAGCAACTTAATGAGATCCTGTTTCAAAATTAAAAGTCTAGTAGGTCTGGAGCTCAGAGGTAGAATGCCCCTGGACTCAATCCCCAGTGACACACACACACACACACACACACACACACACACACACACACACACACCAAATTGACTGTTTCAAGTTCATCATTTAAAGAAATGAGCCAATGGTAGAGGCTGTAGGCTCTCTCCCAGGATCTGAATTCCAGAATCTACTTCAACCCTAGGAGTATCATAGAAGTTTTAGCTGGGTACAAGTCTACCTCAAAAATAAAGACCACACTTCTAGCTTCCCTTGCACCTAGGTGTAAGCCATGAGACTCCTTTCTGGACACTGGAATGTAAGTAAATGTGATGGGTGGCTAAAAAGGACCCCCCCTTCAGAGACCCTGGCTCTTGCCTTTTGCCAGTTCTTCTCCATTCCTTTCCCCCTCTGGATGCCAGAAACCAAGAGCCACTACCATCTGGCACCAGGAGAACAGGGATGGCAGGTGCCTGAATCTCCAAGGACTCTGTGGAACAGAACTGCCTCACCAGCTTTGAGCTGCCCATTTCTGGACTATTAACTGGTAGAAAAATGCATTTCCATTTGGTATAAGCCACTGCCAATTGATCTGATACTCACAGTTAAATATAATCCTGACCGACACCAGGGTTATTTCCTTGGTCCTCCTAGACTTGACCGTTTACGTTTATTTTTCATCCCTCAATCTCTCTAAGCTCTTAGGTTCACTGAGGTCCCAAATCCTGTTGACTCTTCCTTTGTGCTTCACCTCTCACTCAGCCCTCGGGATCCTACACTATTCCCCGGGCTTCATCTCTCTCCCTCCATCAACGTTGCGAAACTCCCAGGTTCCTGAGTGATTACACTCAGTATCCTCAAACCCTCAAGTCTGGGCTTCTGTGGGGCTTACTATTATTAAACTGTTCCATAATACAGTCCTGGCCCGACTTTCCAGTTTCTCTTCCCTCTGATACACATCTTCCCCACACCCAAAAGTTCCCATCACAGCCTATTTTGTCCCAACTTGTGCTAAGGGTTCTCAGCCCTGGCTGTACATTAAAACCTTCTGGGGAGCCATTAAACAGGGCCAGTTCCCAGCGGCCTGGTTCTTAATACTCAAAGGCATTATTTCATGGAGCCACAAACCCGGGAAATACAGGGACCGTTATTATCACCATTCTACAGAGGCGGAAAGCAGAAACTCAGGAAGCTCAGGACATCATCCCTGGTGAGATGGCCAATGTGTGGGGAGCCAGGAGCCCAACCGAGAGGACTTCTGTCTAAACCACTACTCCAGTCTCTTGAACTACATTACAAATTAAAAATAATTTCTCATAGCACGGGCCTATATTTGCCAAGAGATCATCAAGTACAAAAATGAACATTTTTTTTTGCAGTACTGGGGATGGAACTCAGGGGCATTCTACCTCCGAGCTATACCCCCAGCCCTATTTTTTATTCTTTATTTTGAAACAGGGTCTCACTAAGTTGCGGAGTGCCTCACTAGGTAGCTGAGGCTGGCCGAGAACCCGGATCCTCCGGTCTCAGCCTCCCAAATGCTGGGATTACAAGCGTGCGCCACCACACCCAACTAAAAATGAACATTTAAAAATTACAAATATCAGCCGGGCATGGTGGTGCACGATTGTAATCCCAGTACTTGGGAGGCTGAGACTGGAGGATCCAGGTTTGCAGCCAGCCTCAGCTACTTAGTGAAGCTCTCTGAAACTTAGTGAGACCCTGTTTCAAAATAAGGAATAAAAAATAGGGCTGGGGGTGCAGCTCAGAGGTAGAATGTCCCTGGGTTCAATCCCCAGCACCAACGAACAAACTACAAATATCTGTGCCTCGCCCCAAACCAATGAAATCTGAGTTTCCTGGGAGTGGGGTCTGAGTATTTTCATATGACCTTTAGGCTGAGGTCGACCCCCGGGGGATTATAATTCGGAGCCAGGGTAAGAGCACTGCTTTATCTAGGTGCTACCACCTGTCTGTCTTCCTCCCATTCTCCTCTTCACTCCGTGTCCTGCTTGTCTTTAGCGTTTAAAGTGTCATCGATCTGTGGACCCAACCTGCTTCTCTGGCCTGCATGAGCCCTCCCTTTCCCAAATGCTGGTTGCAAAACTTGTCCACTCCAGCTAAGCTATTCTACCCTTAATCTGAACTTAACTCTTGGCTTTATGCCACTAGGTCCTTGGCAGGTTTTCCACACTCAATCATTTGCTGTTCAGCCTACCTCCACCTCTGCCCAAAACAGCCACGATCACTATCACGCATCCATCAGAAAGCAATGCTTGGACTCAGGGTCATGCCAAGTGGTATCCTTGGCTTGGGGCTCCCCTCCTAGAGATTGGAAGCCAGAAGAATTTGGGAAAACAGACTGTGGCTATGGGGCAGGGGCACCAGAATGGTGGAAGAGAGGACTGTGGGCGAGGGCTTTCCAGGCTCTCAGATACAGATCTGGAGTTCAGTGAGATAAGGATGGGGATGGAGCCTCTAGGGGCCAGGTTGGACCCACAGGCTGGGAAATGTCGAGAGCCAAGGCTAGGGCAGGGCCTGGGACAACATGTGGTGGCTAAGAAACAGAAACCGAGAAGGGAATGATTTGGGCAAAAGTGTTTTTTGGGCCAACTGAGGTCACTGAATGTCTGATGGAATGAATACGTTTTCACCTGTATGTTGGGAAGAACCCAGAGGGCTGTGGGACTCTTGCTTTGTACAGGAAAGGATAAGGAGGCTTCAGATAGAGGGCTGGTTGGGAGAGGGCCTATGGCCACCAGAGCCTCCCCCTAGCTGGGCCATATCCCAAGAGAGAAGCCTACTCTGCCACCTGCCCACCCGTAGCCCCTGGGTTCAAGGGGAACAGGCTGCTGTTGGCTGGGCCAATCTCCACTGAAGCTGAGGATGTTGCTAGGCTCTCTATCTCTGTGCTGACAACTCGATTATTCCATCCTACCAGTGCATAAAGCAGCTGAAGAAAATAGTCCTGGGACATGGAGGCATCCTTTGTCTTTTGTGTGTGTGTGCATGTGTGGTACTGGGGATTGAATCCAGGGGCATCCCTAGCCCCTTTTGTTGTTGTTGTTATTTTTTTGTTTTGAAACAGGGTCTCACTAGGTTGCTAAGAGTCTCATTTTGTTAAGGCTGTCCTTGAACCTGTGATCACCCTGTCTCAGCGTCCCAAGTACTAGGATTACAGGTGTACTCCCATGCCCAGCTAGCATCCCTTATTTTGAGTTATACCATGACTTAGTAGCAGCACAGGGATTAGAAGTCAGTTTTCTTTATTCCCAAGAATGCTTTGTTGCTTGCATTTGCTTTTGTGGGGTTCAGAATAAGGCCTTTGGGAGAGGACTGAGAGGCGCTCCTCCTGGCTCACCTATAACCTGTGAGAGGCCCCATGTTTTCTCTGGCTGAGGCTGTTATTGCAAACCAAGTGGGGGTTGACGTGGGACACAGAGTGGTCTCTGGTGAGTGCCTCAGTAGACCATTGGGCCTTCTGGTTCTGTTGCCATCAGCATCACACAGTGAGATCAGCCACTGCCCTCTTGGCCCACTGGGAGGCCTGGTGTGAAGATCAGTCAGCAATAAAACCTGCTGCCCACCTGACTCACAGTACCCTGACTTTACTAGGCTGAGGGTTGAAAGAGAGTTTAAAGTCAATCCCAGAGAGTGATTGTATTGGACAGATGAGCTAGGGTGCTCAACGCATCAAAGAAGTCTTCCCAAGGAACTCACCATTCCTGCAGCTCTGTGGAAAGGCGGCCATGACTGATTTGATTCCTCTTCCAGTGCTACTGACTGGGCAGTTGGGGATATCTGACCCTAGAGCTGTAAAGCTCTGGACATCCCAGGATCCTAGAAGTGAGTATGTTAGAGGCTCTGGTTAATCAAAGACCCTGGTACTTAACTGAGCCGTTCTCATTCTCTCCTTCATAGTAATTTGAATTGCAGATATGGAGAGAAAGCCAGAAGAAAGCAGGGACAACTGAGTCACAAGCAATCTTCAAGGCAGCAATCCAACCCAGGATCTTGCAGCTCCTGCTGCCTCAAAGCTACAAGACACCCCAGGCAGTCAGTAGAGCCCCCAGGACTCCAAATAGCCTTCCAAGTATCTCCTTCTGTGTGGCAATTCCTTCTATATATGCACATATCCAGAATCTGGACTCCCATATTTCCATGTGTCTCCTCCCAACAAACCCAGTTATCTTGAGCATCCTGATCACGGTCCTGTTACTGAAGACCCCTGCAGCAGATGCACCAGTCAGAGAAGAATCCTAGGGCCAAGTGGGACACAGCGGGGTGTAGCTGCCCCTCCCTGCGCAGAGAACTCCTCCATCCCCATCTTGGAGGATGTGGAGTTATATTAGAGGACTCAGCAGGCCCTTGGGGGCTCACAGGCTGCAATGGTTATGCTAACAGGCTTGGAGTGCAAAGCTGAGTCAGTCTGGGGGCAGTGTGGCCAGGATAGGCTGGGCCTGACACAGCCATATGTGGAGGGGTCAGTGGCTGCCACCAGACATTGCTGTGGACCAGGATGAAACTGGGGTCTGTCTTGTGTCTGTAAAACACTGGCTTTCCTACCTGGCAGCTCACAGGGCTGATTGTGGCTTTGACCCTGGTGGGTCTCTTCCTTCCTTATCTCCACTTCATCCACACACTGCACTCACCCCTAGGGTAGAAGAAAAGTAGGAAGGATACTCTACCAGTGTCTCCCTTCCTGGCTGAGTGGCCTGGGATATCTCCTACCTATATGAAGAAGTCTCTTTTAGCCTATGTCTGCAGAGATATTGCCATCAACCCAATTCTCCATCTCAGGCCTGAGAGATCAGCAGAGAGATCTGCGGAGAGACCTTGGCAGCTACTTTCTAAGCATCTACAGTGTGTCTGGCTGGCACAGCTGAGCCAATAGAACACATGGAGATGGTAGTGCATGTCTGTATATGTCTTTAATCCCAATACTTGCAAAGCTGAGACAGGAGGAGTGCAGGTTCAAGACCAGCCTCTGCAACTTAGACCGTGATGTGTGTGTGTGTGTGTGTGTGTGTGTGTGTGTGTGTGTGTGTTGTATGTCTGGGGGTATAGCTTAGTGGTAGAATGCCCTCTGGGTTCAAACAGACACACACACACACACACACACACGAGAGAGAGAGAGAGAGAGAGAGAGGAAGGAGGAGGAGGAGGAGGAGAAGAAGGAGGAACAGGTAAGACCCATTTCTGGCATTTCTGGCTCTGAGGAGTTTCAACCCAGCAGGAAAAATGTACAATCCAGAGAATCAGGACAGACTGTGATCAAAACCAGGAGATCCTTTCAAGTGATCCAAGGACTAACAACATGTGAGTTCTCAACCCTGGGGAATCAGAAACACTGGTAAGAAGGAGTCAGAATTTAATCTAGGCCTTGAGGGCCATGTGGACTTTGACATAGAGAAGTAGTGTAGGGAGGAGGCTGGGGCAGGAGGTTCCCAAAAGACAGACCATCAATCTTTGCTCACAAATGATTAACATCAGTTGTGCCAGGCACCTGAGCCAGGAAGAACTGCCACCATCCAGAGAGTGAGCTAGACAGGCTGCTGATGGCTATAAGGTGGTGGGGATCCAGCCTGTGTAGCCTTGGTGCATATCCTGCTGGGGAATGAGCCTAGAGAGAGGGAGGCAGAGCTGGATCATGAGCTCCTGTCCACCCCGCACCCGCTTGATTGAACTTGAAGCTGAAAGTATCAGAGATCTGCTTTGGGAGGTTTGGGTTAGAGTCTAATGGGTGATGTGGGAGGAGGGAGTACAGATGCCATCCTTTTTTGGGGGCCAGAGCCTTCAATGTCACAGCTTCCCCGTGTCCCTTGACCAGCTTCCCCAAATATGTCACCAGGGAGTGTGTATCTGGTGCGGTGTGTGGGTTCATTTACTGCTGAGAGAGCCACCCTTGGGGGCAGGGACACAGTTTCTCCAGTGCATTCTCATATCCTCTCTTATCACTGTCACAAGAGTCGGTGGAGTGGCTTTCATGTTCCCATTTTACAGACCAGGCCACTGTGACTGGGGGTGGAGAGGAAAGCACAGCAAAAGGAGGGCCACACAGCACCCCAAAGGACAAAGCCGGGCCTGTCCTCTCCCAATCTTGTTACCTGGTCTGGCTCCTACCTGGTGGGGACAACTAGGTATGTGTGTCCACAAAGGTCGGTTCGTGGTGGCCTGTTCGACATCTCCATGGTCAGCAAGGCACAGAGGCCAGAGGAGACTGCCTGGGGCCGGGGGTGCTGTGTGAGAGGCCACCCCTCCTTGTACGGGGGCGGGGCATATTGTGTGAGCCAAGTCACCACAGTGGGCTCTGACCACACCCATAGAGACCTTGGGGACATGTCCCTAAATCCCAGGCTCACCCTCCTTCCCTGGCCACAGACAGCAAAGGCGAGACAAGCCTCAGCTGGAATGCAAGAGCAGAGACCGCCCAGAGCCCCTGAGGGGTCTCCTGAGCAGCCCCTGGGAGGAAGGAGAAGGCGGAGCCCTGTCAACGCCCCGCCCTGCTCCCCCACCTACCCTGGGGCTGGGGAGCTGCGGAGCCCTGGAGCCCCATTGCCCATCCCGCCTCAGCGCCCTCCTTCGCGCTCCCAGTTCTGCCTGCGGCTTCGATTCACTGGGGTCTCCCCGCCTCCGCTCGCGCTATTCCGACGCACAAGAGCGTTCTCCTCAAACTCCGAGGAAGACTGAGTTAAGGGTCCAGTCGGGGGGAGGATGGACAGCTAAGCAGAGGCTCTGAAGCCAGGGCATCCCCTCCTCCGGAGCGCTCCGTCAGTCCCCAGCTCCTTCCTGTTGGCTACGCCGCAGGGAGGTGAAGCTCAGGGAAGTCGCTCTCCAGCCCAAAGGATTCGGGAGACCGCGACAGCGACCCAATCTTTATATCCCAAATCAGTCCTCTCCCGAGGGTGATCTGTGGTCATCCCGCACCACCCCGCGTGCGCCGCCCTCCTGCCCACCAACCAGCCGTGGGTGGTATGAGGAGAGCGGTGGGAGGCGGGCTGGATCTCCGCAGGGTTTCCCCAGCACGCAGGGCCGGGCGCAGCTGGAGAAAATAGGGCGAGATGCCCCTGCCTCAGGAGAGGAGCCCCTGTCGCTGGGCCCGCCGGGGTGGGAGGTGAGACCCCGCCGAGCTGGGCCGGGAGAGCCCTCCACCCTCCTTCCATACGCGGGTCTCACCCTCCGCGTATGGAAGGGATCTGGTCCTCCAACCTCAGAAAGGCTGGAAGCCCTGACTTGGACAAGTCCACGCGCGCCGGGGATCTGGGCACAGCCCGAAGCAGGTCCCCGAAAGAGCCCGAGCGCGGGGAGCGCCCGCCTGAGGGTAGACAGACCCAGGCGTGCTGTGCACACGCGTGTGCGTCTATGGGTATGCGCGCGTGCAGGCGAGAGGGCCTAAGCGTCCCCACACCCTCTCTCCAGGATTCTATATTTTGCCTTCCTTTGTTCTCAAAATAGTAGGCGAGCCAGGCCCGCGCTGCCCTCCGGAGGGGTGGGGGCTGTTGCGCGCCTGCTCGCGCGCGCCGAGTTAGCTACAGGGTTACAACAGTCTCTCCCCGCTCCCCCGGCCTGAATTAATGTGTTACTATTTTGGGCGAGCCAGTGTTTCCAGGGGAAACCTAATGACGCAATGACGTCAATGCAGGTCAGCAGCAGACTCTCCGGGAGGGCGGGCGGGCGGGCTCCGGGCTTTCAGGCTCCGCGCAGTCTGCGGGCGGGAGGGCGCCGGTGAGGTGGCCGGGGCGGAGGACGCGGGGGGTGCGGGAGTCCCGGCCAAGCCTAGCGACCGGAGGGCGCCCCCTCCCCAGCGCCCGAACCTGTGCAACTTCCCGCCGCCTGGGATGGAGTTTCTCGGTTGCCCACGGACATCCAGGAGGCGATGTGGAAGGGCAAGCAGGGTAACCCCCACTCCCGCCCCCACCTTTATCCAGGGGGAGCCAGAGGAGCCAGCAGGTCCGGACTCGCTAAGGGGGCTCCACGCGGGGCCTCCCACGCACAGGTACGCGCTGGTCCTCGGGGTGTCCTCAATTTGGGAGGGACACGCACACACACTCCCGTCCACTCTCTTCTCGTATCCTGGCACCATAAATGGGAATTTGGGGAAAGAAGAAGGGGTGTCTGAGACCTCCCCGCTCCGCCTATCTCGCCCCCCTCTTTCTGGGCGTAGCAGCTGGGTGTCTACACTACTTCAGCACCTCCCCTGGTCTCAGGATAGAATCCAGGCTTCCCACGGGTTGCGCCTCCCTTAGGGTCACCACCCGAGGCCGGGAGGCAAAGCGGGAGGGACGTCCAGGCCGGGTGCGCCAGGGGATTCTAGGCTGGAGTGCAGCCTGGCAGCCTGGTGGGAATCGGCGCCTCTCTGTAGGGCGCATGTACGGGGCTGCTTGCGTGTGCTTGGTGTGTGCGGGTTCTGGGAGCATGCCCTGTGTGTTCATGGGGCGTGTATGCGCCCATGGAAGTCCACCATGTAAGTGTGCCTGGGCCACACGCATGGGAACACCTCGTGCGCTCCTCCTTGCCATGCATACGTACCCAGCGTGTAGGGAGTCAGCGAAGGACCCGCCCAGGCCCAGCGTCCTTTCCCCCTGCTCATCCTATACAGCTGGCTCAGATTGCACTCTATCCCCAGTGGGGCCAAGGCCCGCTTTCCCCATACTGGACAACTTCTGGCGGCTGCACAATTCTCAAAGCTCACCCGCCCTCCTGCCCCAACTCTCTTGTGTTCTTTCTTCCGTGGTTAGTGAATAGAAGAGGGGATAGGGGTGAAAAGGAAGCCTCTTTTCACCCGCCTCCTGCTACCTGCGGGACAAGGAAGCGCAGACTTGGTGGGCTGCTCTCTGCCCTCTAGGCCGCCGCTCTCCGTTTTCAGCACCATAGTCTGGACAGCTCCACACCATCTCAGCGCAGGCCCTAGTTAGTGCTGAGCGACCCGCCTGGGAGCGAGCACCCCACCCACCCATCCTGCCCTGGATTTTCCAGCTTCTAACTAGCTCCAAGACCTGACTCTAGACCCTTTTTTCTGCCCCCCAACACACACACACACACACACACACACACACACACACACACACACACACACGTTGAGTCCACCTGCAAAAATCTCAGGCTTCCTTCAGGGGCAAATGACTCTGAAGAGAGACTGCTATAGGACCCTGCCACAGCTCCCCTTTCTCATTCAGCTCATTAAATCAAGTGAATGAAGCCAGTTCTCTCCCCCTTCCCCCAAAGGCGAGTCAGACTTTAGAAAGCATGGAGGAGAGGGAATCCAGCGTTTTCTGGTGGCCCCTCCTTCATCGCTCTACCTAAAGCCAGGTCTCGTTTCGTGGAGAGGCACGGGGTAAATTCCAACCACCTCTCCACCTCTAGCCGCAGCCAGAGAGGCTCAGATGCTGCCATGGCTTTGGGGTCTTGGGCAGGATGAGCTGTGTCCTGGGTTGCTTAAGAGGCCCTAGAAGTGACTTTTGTGGTGACAGCTTTACATAGACCACTCTCTGGGCTGTGACCACTCAGGGTCTTCTATCTCTCTGTCCCTGCACAAGTGAAATCCAGGATACAGCAACTCTACCTGTGACCGATTCCCTTTACACCTGGGTTCCTTGAGCCTCTAAGACATCAGCGAGGTGCTGGATACCATTTCAGACACCTCTCTCCACTTGTTCAGGTACCTCCCTGCTCTCATCCCAGCTCCTCCAGGAAGAGCAGAGAGGGCCCATGTGGTGACCCAGCTGGCTCAGGGATGGGTGGAGGAAACCGAGGAGAGGCCCCCTCTATCCTGCTCCATCCTGTTTCAGAGACCTTTGGCAAGCTGGAGACAGCTGTGAGCCCCTTTTCCCTGCCTGGTCATTAGACAACTTTTCCTTCGTTTTATTCTCCTTTCTCCAGCAGCAGAGATTAGACCAAGCCTTGTCAGATCTGACCCAGGGGCAGATCCAAGTGTTGTTTTTGTCCTATTGAGGCCAGGACACTAGAGGAGGTCTGGGCTTGGGGAGGAGGGCACCTCTTTGAAAAAGCTCTGGGGCCTGGAGCAGATCTTGCACACTGTCAGCAGGAAATGGCCTTTTCTCTGATGCAGCCATTGTTCTGCCTACTGCTGAGCTGCCAGAGAAAGAAGAGAAAGCCCCCAGGCTGGGGACAAGGGAAGGAGTGACAGCCACCCTAGTCTAGTGGGACTTCCTTCTTTTTTATTATTATTTTTAATTAATTGGTGCATTGTAATCATACATCTTTGTTAGGTACAGCTAATAAAGGCATATATGCACACATTTCTCATTTAACCCCTTCCCCAATTCCCACCCCACTCCCTTGCCCTCCCTCCTTCTTCAGTTCAGTTTAGTGATTGACTTTGATATATTTGTGAAAGTACATCATGTGGCACTTCCTTCTTACCGGTAGAAGCCTCTGCCTAGCTCCCATGAAATCCTCAGAGTTTCCACAGCTCTCAAGGGGGGCAAGAAATGGCTAGTCTCCCTAATGAATTACTTTCATGACAAAAAGATCTGTGTGTGACCAGGTTTCAGAGGTGGCACTGTGGGCAAAACACGCAAATGGCATGGAGATGTACCTTCCACTAAAGGACAGTGGTCTCCTCAGGGTCTTTCAACCAAAATTCAGCCCTCTGGGAGTGCTAAGCTGCTGCCATCTGCCCAGCCCCACTCCTGGCTACTTTCCAAACTCCCCTAGTTCCCTGGCTTCCCTCTGCATTCAGCTAGGCAACATCTGGCTGCAGCCTCAGGGGAAGACTGCCCAAGGTCAAGCAGGTAAATGGAAGTTTGCTCCATCGATATGAGCCTGGTTGTCCTTGTGGTTGCACAGAGCAAGGAACTCAGAGCAAGGGGCAGTGAGGGCCCCACCCTGCTGGAAGCCAGCACGCAACATCACACTGTATGTAGGAGAGAGCCCAGGACTCTTGTTGTCCTTGCCGGGCCACGGGCATTATGGGCCAGAGGAACATCTGGTCTTATGAGTCCCCTTGTCAGGTGCTCAGCAGGGAGCTGTACTGATACAGCACCTTTCTAGTGGATGGGGAGATATAAGGTCTCCCTTCAGCCCCATGCTGATTGCTTAAGCAAGTCCCTTTGAAGAGCCTCAGTTTCAACATCTGCATAGTGGGGAGTAGCTGAAGCCAAGATGGCAGCCACAGCTTGTTCTGAGACCACCCGAACAACCTTGTATTAGCATGTGAAATCAGACTTAGTCCACAGAGGGGCTCCTTTGTTCACTAAGATGCCTAGGATCCCAGAGGCTACGATGCCTTGAGGTACAGAAAAGGCTGACCCCAGTCCACTGGTAGTTTTTCTGCCCCTTGCCAACTTCCTCCTATGCCAGGGTCTGGGTCTCTCCCTGAATGTGGAGAGAGACTGAGAAACCAGAAGGCTTCTCACTGCTGTCAGATAGAGAAAGGTGGATGAGGAACAGCTCTAGGCTGGCCAAAGCTACCTAGCCCTGACCCCATGCCCCAAATAAAGGATGGGAGGACTGCAGCCTCTCTCATCTGAGAGACTACAGTAGACCCCACTGTAGCCTCTCAGATCCTAGGCAGTAGCTCTAAAGTTTACCCTTGGGGTCAAGAAGCTTGGGATATTCCCATCTGCAAGGATCATGTACAGGACTCCTCGTCATCTCACTGTCCATCAGCTGGCCCCTAGCCCCAGGGGACGCTGAGCCAAGATCCAAGTGAGCTGGGACAAGGTCCCTGTGCTCCTTCCCCATGCAAAGCTTCCCAGGTATCATAGTCTTATGCCCAAGGCCAATCTTTGGATTCTGCAGCCCTCGAGGGACACTCACAGTCTGGAGACGTCCTGTAGTCACTTTACTGAAGGTAAAGGTTGTGAGACTGCAAGGGTGTCATCAAAGCATGGGGGGCAACCTCCATGGGGCAGTGTTCCTGTCCCCAGAGGCTGTAGGCGCAGGGCTGGCCCTGACACTGGAGGAAGGGTGCAAGACTGACCCAGCTCGCTCTCTCTCTAGCGCCTTTGTGACCTTGGACTAGTCATTTTGCCTGCCAACATGAAAACAGCTGAAGTGTCTGCCGATGCCCTCCATGGGGGCAGTGGTTAGAATCTGATGAGATAGGGTTAAGACAAGAAGTCATGGCAGCAACCCAGAGACCCTGAGAAGACACCAAATGTCTCTTGCTGGCCAAGTTCTCCTGCTGTCAGGATCTCAGCCTCTCCCATGAATGGAAACCCAGAAACCCCCATTCAGGAATAGAAGGAGGACCCCCATCCCAGAAGGCTAGGGACTTAGGGTGCTGGCATCAGAGCCCACAATGTTACTAAGTCACCTGTTCTGGCCACTGTCTATACACCTCGTAGTGAAGGAGGGACTCCGAGCCCTGACTTGTATGAGATGGCCAAACAGCACAACAGTGGACAGGTGTGCTTGGCAGTAGTTTATTAGTCACACAGATTCACAGCCTGGGCTTGGAGGGTTGTGCTCAGGACCTGCGTCAGGACTGAGTGAACCAGCAGGGGCCACGAGGTGGGCTTTACGGTGACAAGAGGGTGGGGTGTCCTCTGGTTCCTGCAGGAGGTTGCCGTTGGCTTGCTTGAGTAATTTCATGGGTTGGTGGTAGTAGGGTGAGAGTGGGTGGAGAGCAGCTGGCCCAGCTGGTAGGGAACTAGCCAGGTGGGGAGCACTTCCCATAGAAGGGGCATATCTGGAGAGAGCAGGGCGACTCGTGGTTAGGTTTGGGGGGACCCAACGATGTTAAGGCAGCACTTGAAATGTTAGACCTTATAAAACAATGTTTCAGGCACTGTGCCCAATCTCATTAATCCTCATGAGATAGTTACATTCTACAGATGGGGAAACTGAGGCTGAGTATGAGCCAAGACCATCCAGACGAGGCTATATGCCCATGTTTCCTGACCCCATAGCACATGCTCTCTCTGTACTGGCTGCAGGGACTTCTCAAAGCAGGCATGGCGAGAGGGGCTGGCCCCAGGCTGACTCCAGATGCCCCTAGAAAGCCCTTTGCCCTTTTCAGGACAGAATACTTTGCTTCTAGTTGAGTTGTAACTGGAGAGAACCTAAGGCCTTCTTTGGTACCTCTTGATTTCCAATTGTGTAGCTGACCAATGGGTTTCATACTAAACCACTAGAGACATTTCTATTCTGAAGGCCAGGATGGGTTCAAGAGCAGGCGGTTTCGCTAACGAGGTTGGTAAGGAGGCCTGTGTTCCAGCTGCACCCTGCCCCTCCCTCATCCTGTGGCTTTGGGCAAACCTGTGGGCGTCCTTCTCTGGGCTCAGTCTTCTCGGCAGTAATCACAGGAGTTGGATGAGATTAAAGGCTCTTTTGGTTTTGTAGTGCCCTGTGTCCTCCAGGACTCTGTATTTGTGAAATAAAAGGTCCTGTCTGCGCAGGCAGAGGATTTGAAGGCAGGTGGTGGGGGGCATTTTCGTTCCTGCAGAGTTGGGAGGGGCACGTTGATTTAGTCCTTTGGGATGAACAGACAGAGGTGTGGAGGTAGGAGCATGAGTCAAGGCCCCCGGGCAGCCTCACTTGCCTCAGGGAAGTGACCGGACCTCTCTGGCCAAGGTCAATTTCCAGAAGATGCCCTGTAGACAGAAAAGTGTGTGTTATTTTGCCATCTGGTTTTCAGAGCCCTGAAACCCTCAGCTTAAACCCAGCCAGCCAGGCAAACACTCTCCCTCTTTCCCTCCCAGGTCTGTTCTTCAGGCCAGAGCACTTGCTAGCCTTTTAATTCCTTCCTTCTTCTCCTGTAGGTTTGCTAGATTTAGGAGGGGAAAAGATGCCCAGTTAAGTTTTAATTTCAGATAAATATAAACAATTTTTTTTTTTTTTGGTACTGGGAATTGAACCCAGGGACATTCTACCCGTAGTCCTTTTTATTTTAAAGCAGGGTCTCACTAAGTTGCTGAAGCTGACCTTGAACCTGTGATCCTCTTGTCTCAACCTCTCAAGTACTGGGATTATAGGCATGTACCACCAGGCCCAGCTACAAATACTTTTTTTAAAATCAGTGTCTTCAGATTTCTTATACTTAGGACCCAGAACTTGTTCCTATTGGAATCTGCCTCCTCTATCCCCAGCCCCTTTCCCTTGAGGCCCAGGGTTTTTGCTGCCTTCAGGGACAGGACTGTGCCAGCTTGTCATGCATATATATGATGCTGATAAAATAGAAACTAATAAGGACAGCTGCCGAAGGAACTGAGATCCAAACTCATGCAGCCAGGGGCAGACGGCCAGAGTTGAACCTAAGATTTTTGTGTTTATTTTGTACTTTTCCCTCAGCACCAGAGTAGATTTATGGAGACAGCTTCAGAGATTCTGCAAATCTGCAGACTCCTTGCCATGGGTCAGGTGGCTGCACCGCGGTGCGTGCTAAGAACAGCGGTGCGCCCTGTCCCTGTGTGGGGCCGACAGGCCCACCGTGCAGTCCAGGCTGCAGGCCAGGCTGCGTGGCAGGGGTTGTGTTTGATTCCACCTCTCAGTCTGCTGCAGATGCAGGTCCTCGTGACTTCCCCTTTTGTGGTCTGGCTGCTACTAAACCATCTGCTCCCTGGCTGTGCTTACAGCTGGGAGCTTATGCAGGATAGAGACTTCTCCCGCCACGAGCAATCAGCCTAATTGCTGGGGACTCAAGCGGTCACCAGGTATTAGAGAGATGAAGACAGGCTCCTAGGTGGACACTTTCCCAGATTCCACTGGGGTCTTGATGACTTCCAGAAGCCTCCGCTAATATCGAGTTGGGGGGCCGGGGGAGGGCATTTTATTTGGATCCCATATTGGAGATGAGGCTGAATGAACTTATCTGAAATTACAGAGCACACAACTGGAGCATGGGGATTCATGTCTGACTTCACACCTACCTTTGGGTTGAGACTCATGAACCCTCATATCTGCAGCCATTTCCTAGAGGCAGAGCCTGAAAACAATGGCTCCCATCTTGGCTGTGTTTTAGAATCACCTGGGGAGCTTTCAAAATGCTCAGATCCAACCCCAGAGATTCTAATTTAATTGATATGGGAGTGGCGCAGGCATCCTTAGGTAGTAAGAGGTGCGCAGGTGATTCTAATGAGCATCTAGGGCTGGGAAGCATGGTTGAGGAAGGAAGAGCACGGTTGAGGAAGGGTTTCCCAGACCTCACTGCACACTGGGGTCGTCTGGGGATCTTTAAAAATATTGACCCTTGCCAGGTGCAGTGGTGCACACCTGTAATCCCAGTACTTGGGAGGCCAAGACAAGAGGATAGCAGGTTGGAGGCCCTCAGTAACCTAGTGAGACCCTGTTTCAAAATTTTTTAAAAAAGTCTGGAGGTTTAGCTCAGATGTAGAATGCCCCTGGATTCAGTCCCCAGTACAACAACAAGAACAGCTTTAGGAATTTTAAAAGCTCTCCAGGCAATTCTACTGAGTGGAGTTTGGGAGCCACTGGCCTAGGACAAGGCTTTGATCCTCCACGTGTGGTCAGCAAGCTGGGACCATCAAGATCACCTGGGAGCTTGTCAGAAATGCAGACTCTCAGGCCCCACCCTGGACCTGCTGAATCAGATCTGCATTTAATGAGATTTCCAAGTAGTTTGTATACACAATAAAATTTGGCTAAGGGAATGATGTGATGAGGAGGCAGACGAGGGCATGATTTTTTAATCAGTCCCTCTGCTTAGTCACTGATTCTGCCATGTTACTGATAACCACCGGGCACTTGCTTTGTGCTGGCACCATGCTGGGGCTGCTTATTCAAAGAGGAAGGAAGGGGGTGGGTGAGGTGAGCGTATAGCTGTCAGTTATGACACAAGGGCATTGCCAGCACCGTGGAGGCTTGAAGAACACACTGTATGAGAGGGTACAAGGAGTTGCCCCTCACTGTCTTGGGGAGTAGAGAAACCCCCTCATGGGGCCTGGCATGTTCAGGGGTCAAGCAGGCTCAGGATGGCTGTGGGAGGAGTGGGGGGTGGATAAGACAGGCCGACAAAGGGAGCGCTGTGCCCTGCAGAGGGCTTTAGCTGTGCAAAATGAGGAGCCCACAGAAGCTTTGGGGAAGAAGAAGAATGCCAGGAGACAGAATGGCCTTTGTGATGGAGAATTCTAGAAAAATGCGTGGAATAAATAGAATCCAGTGACAGTGGACACCAGCTGAGACTCTTGAAAGGATTCAGAGACCTGGCAACGAAAAGGGAGGAGGCAGAGGTGAGGGGGAGGAGGTTCTGACACAAGGTCCATTAGGTTTAGGAAGAGATTGCATGTGAGGTGGGAGAGCAAGAAGCTGAGCGGGGCTCCAGGTGTGCAGTCCAGGCTCCGGGTGTGCAGTTCAGGTTCCGGTGTGTAGTTCAGGCTCTGGGTATGCAATTCAGGTTCCAGGTGTGCAGTTCAGGTTCTGGGTGTGCAATTCAGGCCCAGGGTGTGCAGTTCAGGCTCCAGGTATGCAGTTCAGGCTCTGGGTGTGCAGCCCAGGCTCTGGGTGTGCAATTCAGGTTCCGGTGTGTAGTTCAGGCTCTGGGTGTGCAATTCAGATTCCAGGTGTGCAGTTCAGGTTCTGGGTGTGCAATTCAGGCCCAGGGTGTGCAGTTCAGGCTCCAGGTGTGCAGTTCAGGCTCTGGGTGTGCAATTCAGGCTCCAGGTGTGCAGTTCAGGCTCCGGGTGTGCAGTTCAGGCTCCGGGTGTGCAGTTCAGGCTCTGGGTGTGCAGTCCAGGTTCCGGGTGTGCAATTCAGGTTCCAGGTGTGCAGTTCAGGTTCCAGGTGTGCAGTTCAGGCCCAGGGTGTGCAATTCAGGTTCCAGGTGTGCAGTTCAGGTTCCGGGTGTGCAGTTCAGGCTCTAGGTGTGCAGTTCAGATTCCAGGTGTGCAGTTCAGGTTTTGGGTGTGCAGTTCAGGCTCCGGGTGTGCAGTTCAGGCTCTGGTGGAGGTGGCAGGGCTCCACGAGATGACAACAGGGCAGGCTGGGCAGGATGGGAGCCAGGGAGGGACACTGAGGCTGGAGGCAAATCTGGAGTCTGCAGCATCCAGGGATTGTTGAAGCCATAGAAGAGAGAACTTGGAGAAGGAGGGAGAGGAGAGCAGACAGCCTGAGGGATCTCACTGTTTAAAGGGTGCTGGGAGGAAGAGAAGGGGTGAGAGGGAAGGAGGTCAGAGCAGGGGGAACAGCCAGCAAAGATGATGGGAAAGAATGGGTCAGAAAAGGAAACAGAACACCCCAAAACAAAATTGGACACTTGGAGAGCACAATCCATGGAATCAGATGCTGTGAAGAGCTTAAGTAGAGGATGAAGACTGGAACCAGGATTTGACAATTAGGCCAGCGTGGGAAAGAGAGAAGAGGGAGCCAGTTACAGCAGTGGAGGGTGTTGAGGAAGAGGATGGGGGCTAGAGGAAGTCCTGGGACCTTTCGCAGGGAGAGCAGGGGAGGTGGAGATGGAGCAGTCTTTGAAAGAGAGGTAGGACTAAGGGGTTTTGTTTCCTGCTTAGGCTAGCCAGTTTGTGAGCAGAGAGGAAAAAGTTAAAAGTGGTTAAACATGAGGATGCTGAGGCAGGAGGATCACAAATTCAAGGGCAGCCTGGGCAATGTAGTGAGACCCTCTCTCAAAATAAAATAATAATGATGATGGTGGAGATGATGACAAAGGGCCGGGGGTGTGATACAGTACTAGAAAAAAAAAAAAAAAAGATGAGGAGGGAGAGGTCATTGCTAGGTGTTCAGAGCACAGAGAGGTCAACTTGGGCGAGCAGGAAGAGGTGTTAAGTGGTTTTCATCCTCTCCTATGAAAGGCACAGTCACCTGCTGGCAGCCAGGGGAACACGCAGCGGGCAGAGGCTCTGGGGAGCTGGATGGAGGTGGGAAGTGGATCCCTCATCTACAATGGCCACAGAAGCCTGCACGAAGGCCCAGGAGGGGAGGAGAATGAAGGTGGCTGGTTTCCTTGAGGTTTGGAAATAGCTGAGCAGAAACAAAGGAAGGAAGGGTATGGAGGGCTGGGGAGGACACCATCGATACATCAACATCATCACCTGCACCCACTCAGTAACCCTCCTTCATGGGGGATGCCAAATAATGAGGCTGCTGGCTCTTTGGCTGTGCAGTGGACCTGTTCAGAGGGAGGGAACCCCCAAGACACCCCCAGCGGTGACCGCTGCTGTGTCCACAAGCCCACACGGCTCTCAGGACGGGACTATCAGGCCCACCTGCTCCTGGTTCTCCAGCTCCTAAAGGAATCCTAGGTTCCTAGGGTTGGAAGGGACCTTCGAGGTCACTTCATCCAGTGGTCTCAGGCAGTGGTGACCCCTAGGAGCATTTGGAAATATGTGACAACACTTTTGATTATCACAATGATTAGAGGGATGCTCCTGACATTTAGTAGGTGGAGGATGATTTAGTTCTGCATTTGGACCCTTTCCTCCTACAGCTTTCAAATCCCGTGCCCAGCAGTGAAAAGCTATTCAGAATTATCTATGAACTACGTTTGCACATAAACACTGTTGGATTGCCTAGGACTATTTCTGTATGTAAGTGGAGGAGAGATGGTACCTTAGAACTCTAGTGAGAGTTGCATGTCATTTTTTAAAATCACCACCGTGGAAGGCAATGTTCCCCTAGTAGCTGAGTCTGAAACGACACACCGCGTGAGTCTGTGTCTGGGCGGGTTGCACCATGTGACTCTGTGCGTGGGTTGGAGCTTCTCCTTATTTCCTTCTATTCTGCATCAGCATACCTGGATGTTTACATGTTGAAAAGCATGTTCTTATAAATGATATAATTTATAATTGTATGTCTTGTAAATGACATAATTTATAATTTATGTCACTTTATTTTATATATTAGGGAGTTGTACTGATTTCTTTTAAAGTGTAGTTTTTTTAAAAAGTAGATTTTACTGTTATTATTTTAGTGCAATAAAGGAGATATCAAACATTTACACATTTGCTATGAAACATTTGCTATAAAAAAGGGTGTTTTTAAAAAGGTGAGTTTAAAAAAAGATCTAGACTTTTTTTTTCTTTTAGTACTGGGAGTTGAACTCAGGGGTATTCTCTCTCTGAGCTACACTCCCAACCCTATTCTATTTTTTACTTTAAAAGAGAGTCTCACTAATATGCTGAGTCTGGCCTCGAACCAGCAATCCTCCTGTCTCAGCCTCCCAAGTATTGGGATACAGGTGTGCACCACCACACCTAGTTTAGACCAAATTTTCATCCAGTGAGCTGAGTTCTCTCCACAGCAGATATCATTCCTGGCAGTCCAACTCTGCCTGCACATCTCCAGGTTGGGAATTCATTACCTCTCCAGATAGTCTGCTCCATCACTAGGAAGCTGTGTGTTCAAAGTGATTGTATATAGGAGCTGGACCTGAGATTGTCTCCCATCTCTGACTAGTCCTGAGCATGTCCTCTGAGGCCACAGAGAAAGTGTCAATTCTAAGCCAGGCATGGTGGTGCACGCTTGTAATCCCAGCACTTGGGAGGCTGGGACTAGAGGATTGCAGGTTTGAGGACAGCCTTAGCTACTTAGTGAGGCCTTCCACAATTTAGTGAGACACTGTTTCAAACTAAAGAATAAAAAAATAAGGCTGGGGGTATAGCACAGAGGTAGAAGCCTCCTGGGTTCAATACCCAGAACTGCAAAAAGATAAATAAATAAAATAAATACAGAGAGAGAGAGAGAGAGAGAGAGAGAGAGAGACAATTCTAGCTGAGCATGGTGGCACAAGCCTGTAATCCCAGTACTTAGGAGGCTGAGGAAGGAGGATCACAGGTTTGAGGCCAGCCTTGGCAACTTAGCAAGACTCTGTTTCAAAATTTTAAAAAGGCTGGGGGTACAGCTCAGAAGTAGAATGCCCCTGGGTTCATATATATATATATATATATAGTCAATTCTTCTACATGAAATCTTTGCTATTTGTACATGCAGCAAGCCCTGGCACCCCCTCCCTTCTCCAGACAGAATGTCCATTCTCTATGTGACGTGACTTTTGTGCCCCCTTGTTGTCCTGGCCAGTGCAGGCACTGTACCAAGCATGAGGGACTCAGAAGACCAGTCAGTTCCACTCGAGGGATGTTTTATAGATTATTGACGGACCTATGCCATTCACTGTGCTCAGCTCTAAGGACACAGAGATGATTTAGAAGCAGCTGTTGTCCACCGGAGCTTAGCCAGCAGCCAAACAATCCTATAAAACAGCGGGTTGAACACATATTCCTGTCTCCCCTCCCTTCCAGGACCTCTCTAGACCTATAGAAAGGGAATTTCTTTAAAAAACCTTTAAGATGTAATGTTGAAGAGAGGCCATTGGCAGATAAGAAACTTCCAGCGAATTCTAGAAGACTAAGAGCAGGTGGAGGTAGGGGATGGTCCTGTAGGAGTGGGGGAAACATTAGCTCAGAATGCTCAGAGAAGGGGGTGGGGAAAGGGAGGCTTACTTGCCTAGGTAGAAACCCTGAGAGGTGATCTGCGAAGGGCAAGATGTGACAGAAGTGGGAAAGAGAGCTGGTACTAGAACAGGGAGATTATTTGAAAGCCCACTTATGTAACAGTCAACCCCCACATCAATCAAACTATTTATAGGCAAGGCTTCTGCCCTTCAGCCAGGAGATGGAAGTTTCTTCTCAGGACAACTGAGGGGTCCAGATGTAATAGCCAGTTCCCACTGAGAACCCAACGGCCAAGCTCAGCCACGTACACACAGCTCCCAAATGATCAATGTCTTAGTCTCAGACATATGTAGAGATAGAGCCAAAGATAATCCGTCCCCAAGGAGAGTCTCCAATGTAATTGAAACCGAGGGAAACAGAAAAATAAGACCCCTGAGGAAATAGAAATAATGTAAGGAACAGAAAATAACTAAAACAAAACAAGCAAAACCTCTAATTCACATCCACAGAGACAGTACTAAGAAGAAAAATAAGAGGACAGGAAGTGTTCTGGGAAATGAGAGCACTTAAAAAATGGCCACCAAAGAAAATATTCAGTAGAATTGAAGATAAGATTAGGGGACTCTACCAGAAAAGAGAAGGTAAAAACTCAATAGAACGGGAAGATGGAGTTGAGGAACTCTCCCAGAAAGCAAAATAACAAGACAGATGGAAAAGATAATAGAAATGAAAAGCGAATCAATCTGAAAGGTTCACGTTGGACTAATAGGCATTCCAAAAGAGGGAGCAGAGAAAATTGAGGGGCGGAAATGGTCAAATAAATAATACAGGAACATTTTCAACCCTGAAGTTCAGAAGTCTTTAGAGAACCTGCTGAGTTGACCCAGCACAGAAAGTGAAAATCAATCTGTAGCAATGTGTGTCAACCTCCAATCTCAGTATATGAGGGACACTCCAGAGAAAAAACATAAAATCACAATGAACGTCATTATAGAGGCCTGAGATTTTTGTGTGTATGTGTGTGTGTGTGTGTGTGTGTGTGTGTGTGTGTGTGTGTGTGTGTTTTGGGGGTGGGGAGAGTTAAACCCAGGGGCATTCTACCTCTGAGCTATACCCCTAGCCCTATTTTATTTTTTAAATTTGAAACAGTGTCTCACTAAATTGCCAAGGGCTTTGATAAGTTGCTGAAGCTGACCTTGAACCTGTGTTCTTCCTGTCTCAGACTCCCAAGTACTGGGACTACAAGCAAGGGTCACCATGCCCAGCTCACCTGAGAATTCTTAATGGTAACATCAGACCATAGAATGCAGAGGAAATCAGCATTCAAAATTCAGAAGACAGTTAGGTGTGGTGGCGCATGTTTGTAATCCCAGTACTTGGGAGGCTGAGACAGGAGGATCGCAGGTTCTTAGTCAGCCTCAACTACTTAGTGAGGCCCTCTGCAACTTAGTGAGACTCTGTTTCAAAATAAAGAATAGAAAATAGGACTGGGGGTGTAGCTCACAGATAGAATGCCCCTGGGTTCAATTCCCAGTACCACAAAAAAAAAAAAAAAAAAAAAAAAAATCAGAAGGCAGCAGAGTGTGGTAGCACACGCCTATAATCCCAGTACTTGGGAGGCTGAAACAGGAGAATCTCAAGTTCAAGGTCAGTCTCAGCAACTCAGAGAGCCCATGTTTCAAAATAAAGACTATAATAGGGGTAGGGATGTAGCTCGAAGGTAGATGACCCTGGGTTAAGTCCCCAGTACCACCACTACACACATACACACACACACACACACACACACACACACACACACACACTATACGAAAAGTAATGTCAACCCAGAATTTAATACCCACACAAATTATTATCCAGCATTAGGGTAGAATAAAAGAGAGTTTTCAGACACATAAGGACTTTATGCCCTTCTTAAGGAAGTTATGAAATAACATATTCCCACAAAGGAAAAGAGGAAGCCAAGAAGGGCAGACCAAAATCCAGAAACAGCGGCTCTGTTCTGAGAGCAATCAGAAGTCCCAGGCTGCTAGCGTGGAGTGAGTGCAGGGAGCTGCCTTCCAGTTTGGAGCCAGAGGACATAGGGGTCATGACAGGGGGTGTCATGGAAACAGGGAGCCTCCGTAAAGCACCCCAGGAGCCAGAGCTTCTGAAGAAAGTACAGGAGATTGTTTTAAAGGAGAGCGTGACAAAGGTAAAATAAAGACAATGAGAAACTTCTAGAAAACAAGAAACCTGCACACACAAAATTTAGTCCTTGTACCCTAATTGACTCAACAGTGACACTTTATATAGTCACAACAGTGTAAATGTTACTTAACCAAATATAGTAGATGTAATGGGAGAGTTAAGGTGTGGGCGGTGTAATAGAACTGAATCCTCATCTGTATAGAAGGACTGAAAAGGACGTATACATTTGATAAATCAAAAAATGACTTTAACAAAATGTTATTTGGAGAGATGAGAGTAAATACTAGAAGATTGGCTGGAAGAGTTAAAAGTGGCTGCCTGCAGGGAGTTGCGCAGAGGATGTAGCCCTGCCTTGGTTTTTATTTGTCCTCAGCCTTCTCATACAATTAGATTTTTTTTTTTAAACCATGCACACATTGGTTTGATTAACATATAAAACCCTGAAATCGAAGTGTGGCAAATGGTAAGCAGTATGCTTTGAAAGAAGACGCAGGCAACCTAGACCCAGAGGTTAGGCAGCAGTTAAGATGACCAGCGCTCGATGACTAGCAGGCTTCAGCGTCACTAGAGCAGCCTGCTCAAGGGGCTGCAGGGAAAAAAAGGAAGGCTGGTGGAATCTGGCCATCGGAGCCCTGCAGACCCGGTCACAAACGAGGACTTCCCCCTGGCAGCAATGGGGAGCCACTTATATGTTTAAAAAGTAAAATGGTAAGATTGTTTGGGAAATATACCTTGACTGCAATAAATCCGGAAGCTGGTCCTAAAAGGGTCAGGCATGGAGAAGGAAAATCCACTTAGGGGAGTATACAAGGGTCTGAACCATGACACTGATAGGGAATGGGAAAGAGGCACATTAAAGTATTTAGCAGGTAGATGCGTGGCAAGCTTTGATTGCTTGAATGAGCAGGATGAGGAAGAGGGAGGAAGCTCACCTCAGAGAAGTGAGCAGATGACATGCAGTTCACTAAATAGGGTAGAGGTAGCCAGGTGTAATGGTGCACGCCAGTAATCTTAGTACTTGGAGGCTGAGACAAGAGAACCACAAGTTTGAGGCCAACCTCAGTAACTTGGCAAGACCCTGTTTCAAAATAAAAAATAAAATAGGGCTGGGGATGTAGCTTAGAGGTAAATGCCCCTGGGTTCAACCTCCGGGAACCCCCCCACACTCACACATACACACACACACACACACACACACACACGCATACACAAATAGGATATAGGTTTGGCGGTTGAGATGTGAGATGAGTGGTTGGTTTCGTGTTGAACGTGTTGAGTTTGAGGTGCTCTAAGGGAGACCAAGTGGGGACGTATGGGAGGCTGTCAGGCGTACACATTGGATGCTCTGGGGAAAGGTCAGTCCTGGGGTCCTGGACTTGGAAGCTGTCAGTGTGTGGTGGGAAACAGAGGCAATGGCCCAAAGAGCATTCACCGGGAAAAGCATGGACCTAGGACCAAAATCTGGATTTTAGCATTTAAATGGCAGACTAATAATTCCTACATAAAATTGAGAATCTTTTCATGTGTTTTTGAGTCATTTTTGTTTCCTCTTCTGTGAAATATCTCTTCTGTTTTGTTTTGATTATTTTTCTATTTCTATTTATTTCAAACCAAATCCATTGTCTAGCTTAATGATAAAGTGAAGGAAGAATTCTCACTAGAGCAAGGAGCAGTTGAAGTATTAATTAAAGCAGTTAAGTAAGAAAAAGAAATGAAGCACCAAAGTAGAAAACAGGAAGAAAAATTGCATCCGTAATGTAAAATGATGCGATTGCATAACTTGAAAACCCCAGAGAATCAACAGAAAAAAAATTGCAAATAGTAAGAATTCTATAAGATTGCTGATAGGAAATGCATATGGCAATTTAATAGCATTTCCATATGAAACAGCAAGCAGTTTTAAAATACAGTGGAAGGGAAAACCAATTGCAATAGCAATAAACATGAAAGATCTGTATGAATAACTTAAAAATATTTTGAGGAACACAATAGAAGAACTTGCAAAATGAAAATTTAAAAAAAAACCTCATTCTTAAATTGGACACTGTTTATCTCATGTATTATAAAGATGCTAATCCTTCTTAAATTATGATTTTCACTTAATTACCTAGGCAACTTTTTTTTCTTGAAACCAGACAAGCTTATTCTCAAGTTTATAGAGAAAAATATGCATGCAGCTAGGTGTGGTGGCAAATGCCTGTAATCTCAGTACTTGGGAGGCTGAGACAGGAGGATCACAATTTTGAGGTCAGACTCAGCAACTTAGTGAGATCCTGTTTCAAGATTTAAAAAAAAAAATTTTTAAGGGATGAGGGTGTAGCTTAAAGATAGAACATCCCTGAGTTCCATCCCCAGTACCAAAGAATAAAAAAATAAACATACACAGATATCCAGGAAATTCTCTTAAAGAAGAGTCATAAAAAGGGATCAGCTCTACCCTATGTGAAAACACAATTAAAGTAGAGAAGTACTGGGAAAATTTAGTTGGAGCAATAGAATGTAATAAAGAGCTCAGAAACTGACATGAATTAATATAGGAATTTAGTATATATGAAATGGCATCTCACATCAGTGGAGGAAAAACAGATTGTTCAATATATAGGCCAGGACAGCTGGAGACATAGCTAGGAGAAAAGGTGATTATTATTTTAAATCAAAATAATGGAGAAAATATTTAAAGGTGAAGTCACAAATGTACTAGAAGAAAACATGAAGCTTCATATATATATATATATATGAAAGATTTTATATATATATATAAAATCTTGGAGTATGGGAGATCTCTGTTCTCATGAAGCTCCCAACAAAAGAACAGTTAAGTCGGCTATATAAAAATCACATACTTATACCTTGGGAAAAAATCACATATAACCAAGGTCAAGTCAATAATAAATTGTGAAAAGATATTTGCAAACATATATGACAGATAAATGCCTACTTATTTTTATGTAAAAAGCCACTATAAATCAATATAAAAATGAAAAATGAAGTCGGGCATGGTGGCAGCATGCTTGTAATCCCAGTACTTGGGAGGCTGAGACAGGAGGATCATAGGTTTGTAGCCAACTTTAGCTACTTAGTGAGACCCTGTTTTAAAATAAAGAATAAAAATAGCGCTGAGGGTGTAGCTCGGAGGTAGAATGACCCTGGGTTCAATCCCCAGTACCACAAAAAAAAAAAAAAAAGAAAGAAAGAAAGAAAAATGAGCAAAGTGCAAATAAAGCTCACAGATTAAAAAACCAATTGCACATACACATACAAAAATATGTTCAACCTCTTTTATAAGGAGGAACGTGCACATTAAAATTACAATAAAATGTCATTTTCTATCAAAACTCAGCAAAGATCAAAAAGTTTGATAGCGTTTTGACAAGGATGTGGGGGGAGAGACGAATTTGGTATAAACAAGATCCGTCAAATGGAAAAGGCAAAAATAGAACATGGTATAGAACATGCTGTCTAACAACTGAGTTAAAAAGTAAAGATATGTATTGTGTATTGATATAGAATGTCTTTGGAAGAACACACAAAATACAAGTCTCCTTTCTTTTGTTTTTTTTTTTTTGCGGTACTGGGGATTGAACTCGGGGGCATTCTACCTCCGAGCTACACCCCCAGCCCTATTTTTTTTTTTTTTTATTCTTTATTTTGAAACCAAGTCTCACTAAGTTGCGGAGTGCCTCACTAGGTAGCTGAGGCTGGCCATGAACCCAGATCCTCCGGTCTCAGCCTCCCAAATGCTGGGATTACAAGCGTGCACCACCACGCCCGACTTGTAAGTCTCCTTTCTGCCTTACCCCTCCCTCCCTTTAAAAACATAGTTTTATTTTTCTAATTATAAAAGTAATACTGTATTTGTGTCTCATAAAAAAAAAGATTCTGAAAACATGCAAGGATATTTTAAAGAAAGCACAGGTCACCCTCAATCACATTAATAGTTTGATATACATTCTTCTAGATATTTTTCCTGATGCACTTTTTAAAGTGGTATCCCACCTACTTTGCATACTTTTTTTTTTGTAAGGTACTAGGGATGGAGCCCAGGGGCATTCTACCTCCGAGCTACATCCCCAGTTCTATTTTTTATTCTTATTTTGAAACATGGTCTCACTAAGTTGCAGAGGGTCTCACTAAGTAGCTGAGGCTGGCCGTAAACCTGGATCCTCCGGTCTCAGCCTCCCAAGTACTGGGATTACAAGCATGCACCACCACACCCGGATGCATACTATTTTTAATCTCACTTTTCTCACTCAGCAGTATCTCTTTCCATTATATTAATTTTTTTTTTTTGTACTGGGGATTGAACTCAGGGGCATTCTATCTCAAAGCCACACCCACAGCCCTATTTTATTTTTTATTTTGAAACAGGGCCTCACTAAGTTGCTGAGGGTCTTGCTAAGTTGCTGAGACTGGCCTAAACACCTATGATCCTCCTGCCTCAGCCTCCCAAGTACTGGGATTACAGACATGCACCACTATGCCTGGCCGTTACATCTTATTCTACATCATCTTTTTTAGTGTGTGGATGGGTTGTAATTGACTTAAGCCGTTTATTGGCTAATATTTTGAGCATTTCATAATATTTCATTGTTACAAACAATATTTTGATACACACATGTATAATCAACTCTATGAACTTGTTTGAATATTTATGTCTATGAAAAAAAGTCTTAAAAGTTGAATTGATGCAAAGAACTAAAGTTAGAATACTACAGCGATACATGTATGCACATGTTTATAGCAGCACAATTCACAGTAGCCAAATTACGGAACCAACCCAGGTGTCTGTCTACAGGTGAATGGATAAAGAAAATGTGGTATATACATACAATGAAATTCTACTCAGCTGTAAAGAAGGACAAAATTATTCATTTGCAGGAAAATGTATGGAACTAGAAAATATTATGCTAAGTGAGATCAGCCAGTCTCAGAAAGTGAATCTGTGGAAGCTAGAAAGAAAATAGGAAACATAAGGGGCTTTAAATAATGCGGAGAGACATGTAGAATAGCAGAAGGGGTTTGGAGGAGGGAGTCGGGGAAGGAAAAAGGAGGATTGAGGAAGGAAACGGTTCGAATAATATTATGGCAATATCTGCAGGTATTCCTACCAATTTCACGAATATTTACAGGGAGAGAGGAGGAGGATCAGGACACACGTGGAAAGAAATACACCGAGATCTGTGTGCACCTATGTTTGTATCACATTGAGCTTCACTTGATGTATACTTGGAATGCACTAATAAAATTATTTTTAAACACTGATGAGCCAGAATATAATCATATTTTAAAGTCTCCAGATACACATGGACAATTTGTCCCTAGGATAGTTGGGACAGTCTATACCCGACCCTATACATGAGGGTCTCCTTCTCCCCACAACTTCACCTGTCTTAATCATCACCATTCTTATTAATCTTTGCTATTCTTAAAGGTTGGAAATTAAATCTTATTTTTAAAAAGAATTGCATTTATTTGATTGCTATTGAGACTGAACATTTGTAAGGTTTGATAAGAGCAATTTGTATCTTAAGGGCGTGTAAATTTGTGTATCCTATTGCAAATGATTTTAGTTGGAATTTTTTATTCATATGATATTTAAAACTTTTCTATTGTGGAAAATTTCAAGCACGTAAAGGAAGGCAGAATAGTAAAATAAACTCCCACATATCCACCACAAGCTCCAAACACTATTAACATAATTTCGTTTCATCTATAACCCTCCCAACTTTCCCCCTATTCTTTTGAAACAAATCCGAGGCATCCTATCATTTTTTTCCTATAAATATCATCTTTCTGTAAACATTTCTGTTGTGCAGTGTCTTTGACATATGGAAATTTTTTTATGTTTCAGTAAATCAAATCAAACCAGAAGAAACCGTCTTCATGTTATCCCGGCAGCATTTCCTGAATGGCACATTCTTTCCCCTGCTGACTTGAAATGCCAATTGGATTTCCTGTTCTGCTCCTTTGATCTGTCTGTTTACTCTGACACCAGGACCTTACTGCAGCAATTACTATGAGTTTAAAATTTTTTTTTTCATATTTGATACGACAAATGTGCCCTGCTCCAGTTTAGATTTTTTTTCCTCCAAATTTTATGAATTTACTCACACTTCCTCATCCAGATTAATGTTAGGTTCATTTAATCAGGTTCTCCTCAAAACTCAGTTGAGATTTTTATTGCCATTATGGGAAGGGTGTAGATGAATTTGGGGAAAACTGACATTTTTATAATCTCAGATCTTCCTGACTTGAAACAAGTTATAGCCTCTAACTAACCCCAATGGATATGTGAGCTTTTCTTTATGAGGACCTGCACTCTGCTTGTTAGCCTTCTTCCTGATTTTTAATTAAATAATTAATTAATTTGCATGAGCTACACCCCCAGCCCAATTTCCTGAGATTTTATATTTTGGTTGCTATTGTGAATGAGACCCCTTTTGTGTGTGTGTGTGTGTGTGTGTGTGTGTGTGTGTGTGTGTGTGTGGTACTGCAGGTTGAACCCAAAGGCATTCTACCTCTAAGCTACACCCCCAGACCTATATTATGTTTTATTTTGAAACAGGATCTCATTAAGTTGCTGAGGGTCTCCCTACGTTGCTGAGGATGTCCCTGAACCTGTAATCCTCCTGTCTCAACCTCCCAAGTACTGAGATTACAGGTGTGTACCACTGCACCCGGCTGAGTGAGATCCTTTTTCCTATTGCATTCTCTAGCTGTTTGTTGCCACTAAATAGGAGAGCTAATAAAATTTTCAATATTTCTTTTGGAACTACCTGACTTTTTAAACTCTCTTGTTTATTAGAATAATTTTCACTTGATCTTTGAGTTTTCTATGGCATCAGTCGAGTTTTTTACTCTTCCTTTTCATTTCCTGTTATGATTGCATTAACTAGACTCTATTTCCAAACAATACAGTATTTCCTGGCCACTGTAATCAAGGGCACCCTTGTGCAGTTACAAGGATAGTGTTTCATCTTCAAAAATGGCATTAGCTCCCAATTGAGGCTTGTTCTTTATCCTGCTTTGGAATTAGCTCTCTATTTCTAGTTTACTAAGAGAGGTTTGTTTTTTTTTTTTTAAATGCACATCAGGTTTTATTAAATGTCCTTTGGGCTTCTCTCAAATGGTCATATCATTTTTCTCTTTTAACCTATTCATGTGATAAATTGCATTAATAGATTTCCTCACACTGACAGCCTCCACATTGACGGGATAAACTTCACTCTATCATTTATGCTATTATTTTTATTACTCTTCTGCCAGATTCTGTTGGCAATATTTTATTTTCGTTCCCATTAGTGTTGGTATATGAGAGAGCAGATTACTCTTTCAGAAAAGCTTAGCTGGGAAGGGGAGGCCAAGAGATAGCTGAAGCTCCAGAGACACGCCGAGTCCAGGAAATGCACATTTTGAGCATAGTAATGGGCTTCCTTCGGAAGGTTGCCGGGAGAGAGGAAGGAGTTGAGACCAAAGAGGCCAACGAGGTGCCAGCGGAGGGGAGGCAGAGGGACCAGCGCTCGGCAGCACGGTGGCCCCGAGCAGGAGGGACCAGCCACACGGTGAGGCTGGAAGGCGGTGACCTAAGGCAGGCCACCAAGGGCAGGAAGGAGGACACTGGTGTGCTCCAGTGTGGGGGACCAGCTGGAGGCCTCAGTGGTCATCCGGCCCGGGGGAAGTACGTTCATCCCCAAGTTGCTGGTGAGGCTGGAGGCAAGTTATGGGAGTTGGAAACAGTTGCTGAAAGAAGTGAGGACAACTCGGATTGTCAAGGGGTGCTGAGCTTGAAGACCAGGATTTATTTTAATTTTTTTTGTGGCATCTATTGGCAAGATTATGTCCTAATTCTTCCAGGGGCACCATGGGAGTGGAGGAGGACCGTGGGGCCAGCCCGGGGTTAGGGTTTTGATGATGGCTGTGGGAGGCTGGCTCCGAGGCCCGGATGCGTGCAACACCTAGGCCTCTCCCCGAGAGACTATCATAGTTTGTCTTTGTTTCCTATTTCCACCTTCAGGCAAAATTTTCCATTTTTGCCCTGTCAGAAAACAAATAGAACTCACCCTGGCTTCAGCTAGATCACTTACGTAACGGATTTCATGCTTGGCAGCGTTCTTGACAGTTACAGAAAGTCTGTGCCGCTGGGACGCTCTGCTGGGACGCCAGGAAGTGTGCTCCAGTGTGGGGGACCCTGGCGGGGGCACCCGAGCCCCCACTCTGCCCTCAGGCCTGGAGGGCGGTTCCTTTCTTCCATCTTTATCATTTTCCTCAACATTGCCTTCTCCCCCCAACCTGTACCCAGCCCCGGCGCCCCTCAACCCTCACCCTTCTCAGCCACAGTTGCAACCTCCTGCCTCCCTTCCCTTCACCAGAAACTTCTAAATAAGAACCACCCTCCGGCTCCTGTCATCTTGCCTGCCCCCCTCCCGCAGCTCCAGACTGTGGGTTCAGCAGGCCTCATTCCCCAGAAGCAGCCCAACCTCCCTCAGAGCGCCTCCGGTCCACCCCTTCCTCCTCCTCTCCCTCCACCTGGTGTCCCAAGTCTCCCCATCTGACCCTGGGTTACCAGCCAGCCCGGCCCTGGCCCTTCTACATTTAGTGGTTTCCCTGATCTCAGCTCCTCAGACCCTCCAACCCTAATGCAGATCCTCTGGGAGCCCTGCCTCCCCTGGGCCTGGGTCTGGACGCCTCTCCCCTGCCCTCCAATTCAATGCATTCATATGCCAGCTTAGCATTTCCTCTCGCCCCCAAACCAGCTCCTTCTAGTGATTAATCTTTGGGCTAATGGTTCTGTCCTTGCAGGTACCCACTGGGATGGAAATATGGGCCGTCCCTGGACTAGCCCTGCTCCCCTCCACCCACTGTTTTTCTTCTCTCTCTTTCTCTTTCTCTCTATCTATCTCTATCTCTATCTCCTTCCTTCCCTCCCTCAGTTTTATTTTATTTCTGATTGACACGTAATAACTGAACATGTTTATGGGATACAGTGTGATGTTTTGATATATGTGTACACTATATAATGATCAAATCTGGGCAATTAGCATATCCATCTTTCCATCATTTATCATTGTTACATTTCAAAATAGCAAGAACAGGGGATTTTGAATATTCACAGTGTTTTTCTGTTCCCTCCTTACTGTTACACATCATTACCTAAAAGTAATTATAAAGTTAATTTTTTTTTCTCATGGCAAATAATACATGCTCATGGTAGGAAATTTGAAAAATAGAGATAAAGACAAAGCAAAAAAAGAAAGAAAGCACCCACAATTCCACCAAAGATAATCACTATTAATAGTAAAGAATACAAGCCGGGCGTGGTGGCGCACGCTTGTAATCCCAGCATTCGGGAGGCTGAGACCAGAGGATCCAGGTTCAAGGCCAGCCTCAGCTACCTAGTTAGGCACTCCGCAACTTAGTGAGACTCGGTTTCAAAATAAAGAATAAAAAATAGGGCTGGGGGTATAGCTCAGAGGTAGAATGCCCCCGAGTTCAATCCCCAGAACCGCAAAAAAAAAAAAAAAAAAAAAAAAAAAAAAAAAAAAAAAAAAAAAAAAAAAAAAAAAAAAAATTAAAGAATACAGCCTTTCCATCTATATCTATCTATATATCTATATCTGCATATTCAATTCTTTTAACTTAAAGCAATCTATTCAAACTGTTTGGTAACCTGGATTTTTTTATACTTTTATTTGTGCATTATAGTCTCACATCATAATGCAGTTTATAATGATGGTGACATACATGCACACAGTACTTGGTGGGCTTTCCCCCAGCTCCCTCCCCAATTCCCCTCTTTCCTCATACAGGGTATTGACACTGGTATTCTCACATAATATCGATGGAAGTAATTCCTTCATTGAACCTCCCTCTCCCCACCCCCTTCCCTTAGACCACCTCCCTGGCTCCACTTGAGTTTCTCCTCCATTATCTGAAGTCCCTCTGATATTCAGATTACCCCTAGCTTCTGCACATGAGAGAAAACATATGACCCTTCACTTTCTGTGACTGGATAATCTCACTTAACATAATGTTCTCCAGGTCCATCCATTTCCCTGCAAATGACATAATTTTCTTGTTCTTGATTGCTGAGTAGAATTCCATTGTATGTATAGACCATAATTATGTAATTCATTCATCTGTTGATGAACACCTAGGTTGGTTCCATGATTTGGCTATTGTGAGCTGTGTTGCTATAAACATAGATATGCATGTATTGCTATAATATTCTGATTTCATTCCCTTCAAAAAGATACCCAGGAGTGGTATAGGTGGATCATATGGTGGACCCATTCCCAATCTTCTGAGGAACCTCCACACTGGTCTCCATAGTGGCTGCACTAATTTACAATCCCACCAACAGTGTAGAAGAGTTTCAATTTCTCCACATCCTTGCCAGCATTTATTGTTGTTTGACTTCTTGATGATTGCCATTCTGATTGGGGTTAGATGGAATCTCAGTGTAGTTTTGATTTGCATCTCCTGATTGGTAATGATGTTGAACATTTTTTCATGTATTCATTAGCCATTTATATCTCTTCTATTGTGAAGTATCTGTTTAGTTCAATTTCCCATTTCTTGATTGGGATATTTGTTTTTTTAGTGTTGAGTCTTTTAAGTACTCTGTATATTCTAGATATCAGTCCTCTAGCAAGCAGAGGAATAGCTGGCAAAGATCTTCTTCCATTCTGTAGGTTCTCTCTTTAGACTCTTGATGGTTTCTTTTGATGAGCAGAAGCTTCTTAGTTTAATGCCATCTCATTTGTTAATTATTCTTTTAATTTCCTGAGCTTTGGGGTCTTATTGAGGAAGTTTCTACCTGTGCCTATATGTTGGAGTGTTGAACCTATGCCCTCCTCTAGTAACTTCAAAGTCTCTGATCTAATTTCTAGGTCTTTGATCCATCTCAAGTTGGCTCTTGTGCCTGGTGAGAAGTAAGGATTTAATTCTATTTTTCTACAAATAGATAACCAGTTTTCCCAATACCATTTGTTGAAAAGACTGTCTTTTCTCCAACGTATGCATTTGGCACCTTTGTTGAAGATCAATTGGCTATAAGTATGTGGATTTGTTTCTGTATCTACTATTCTGTTCCATGGGTCTATATGTCTGTTTTTCTGCCAAAACCATGCTGTTTTTATTACTATAGCTCTGTAGTATAATTTGAAGTCAGGAATTGTGATGCCTCCTGCATGGTTCTTATTGCTGAGAACTTCTTTGGCTATTCTGGGTCTTTTGTTTCTCCATATGAAATTTATGACTGATTTTTCTAGGACTGTGAAAAAGGACACTGGTATTTTGATAGGGATTGCATTGACTCTGTAGATCACTTTTGGTAGAATGGCCTTTTTGATATGTAAATCCTACTGCAATCATGATATAGAATTACTTCATCTTCTAAAAATCCTTGCAAAAAAAAAAAGTAAAATAAATAAAAATAAAAATCCTTGCACATCCCTTTGCAGTCTCTGTGTGTGTGCAGGCTCTCCCCACCCCTGTGTGCATGTGGCATTAGGGATTGAACCTAGGGGCATTCTACCTCTGAGCTATACCCTGGCCTTATTTTATTTTTTATTTCAAAACAGGGTCTTGCTGAGTTGCTGAGGGATTGCAGGTGTGTGCAACCACTCCCAGCTCAGTCTATGCCCTCTCTTAACCCCTGGCCAGGTCACTACCTTCTTTCTGTCACTGTGGTTTCACCTTTTAAAAAGTTTCTCAAGCAGGGCCTGGTGGTGCATGCTTGTAATCCTAGTACTTGGGAGGCTGAGACCGGAGGATCTGCATTCGAAGCCAGCCTCAGCTACTTAGGGAGGCCCTCTGCAACTTAGTGAGACCCTGTTTCAAAATAAAGAATAAAAAAATAGGACTTGGGGTATAGCTCAGAGATAGAATGCCCCTGGGTTCAATCCCCAGTACCACAAAAAAAAAAGTTTCTCATAAATTGAACCATACAGTAAATAGTATTTCATGTCAGGCTTCTTTTAACCTAATGTAATGTTTTTGAGACTCCTTGTGCTAATGCATCTATACTTGGGATGCTAGAGATTAGAATTTACTTCCTCAACCCATCAAGTCTATCTGCTTAATATAATACTTCTTTCCATAAAATGTAAGGATTTATAACAGAATTATTCATTCTCTCTCATCCTTTGTGCTATTGTTGTCATATTTAACTTCCATATATGCTATATATCTAAAATATGATGATATTATTTTAGCAGTTGTCTTTAAAATGATTGAGAGGAAAAAAGACAGTCTTCTTTTTTCACCCATGTATCACTTCAATTCAGCTTGAAAAACTTTATCATTGTATGTATGTATGTATATTTGTTAGCAAAGCATTCTCTTGGTTTTCATTTCTTGAAACTGTACATCCTTATTTTTAAAAACTATTTTTACTGAATACAGAATTCAGAGTTGTTGACAGAGGTGTTTTTTTTTTGGGGGGGTAACACTTCAAAGATGTTCCATTGTCCCCTCCTCATCATTGTTTCTTATGAGAAGTCAGTTGTAATTTGTAATGTTTAAGGTATTTCCCTCCTCCCACTCCCCCATCCACACTGTTGTTTTACATTTTTTTCTCTTATGCCTTAGTTTTCAGAATTTTAGTGATGATGTATCTATGTGTGTTTTCTTTGTATTTACCCTTCTTGGAGTCTCCTGGGCTTCGGGGTCTTAAATTAATGTTTTTCATCATTAGGTAATTTTTGCCCATTATTCCTGAAAATATTCTTTCCTGCTCAATTCTCTTCTCCTTTCTTTCTGATGCTCCAATTATGTATGCTAGGTTACATGACATTGTCCCATGGGTCAGTGAGGACTCATTTTTAAAAGCATTTTTTCTAAGATGGGCATGGTGGCTCATGCTTATAATCCCAGTTCTTGGAAGGCTGAGACAAAGGATTGCAGGTTTGTGGCCAGCCTCAGCTATTTAGTGAAGCCCTCTGCAACTTGGTGAGATCCTGTATCAAAATAAAGTATAAAAAATAGGGCTGGAGGTGTAGCCCTGAGGTATAATGGCCCTGAGTTTAATCCCCAGTACCAAAAAAAAAAAAAAGCATTTTTCTTTGTGGCCTTCATAATCGATCATTTCTGTTGAACTATTTTCAAGATTATCAATCATTTCTCCTCTAATATATTGAATTGTCCAATAGATTTTTAATTTTAGTTCTGTAGTGTTCAGTTCTAGAGTTTTCATTTGGATCTTTTTTATAGTTTCCATTTTTCTGCTATAATTCCCACATCTCTTCACTCATTTTGTGGATCCTTTTCTTTAAATGCCTGAACATATTTATAATAGCTGCTTGAAATCCCATATCTACCAATTCTAACAACTCTATTACTTGGTCCTGCTTTATTGACTTACAACAACTATAAGTGTCTCTCTGTCTCTGTCTCTCTCTGTCTCTGTCTCTCTCTGTCTCTGTCTCTCTCTCTCTCTCTCTCTCTCTCACACACACACACACACACACACACACACACACACACACAGGTCACATTTTCCTGCTTCTTCTCATGTCTAAAAAATTTTTTTTCTGTATGCTGGACATTGTGAATGATACATTATAGAAAATCTAGAATGTCTCTCGCTTTCTTTCTTTCTGTACTGAGGATTGAACCCAAAGGAATTCTACCTCCAAGCTACACTGAGGATTGAACCCAGAGGAATGCTACCTCCCAGCTACACCCCTAGCCCAATTTTATTTCTTATTTGGAAACAGGGTCTCACTAGGTTACTGAGAGCCTTGCTAAGTTGCCAAGGTTGACTTTGAACCTGAGCTCCTCCTGTCTCAGCCTCCCAAGTACTGAGATTACAAATGTGCGCCACTATACCCAGGTTTATATTTTCTTTCATTAAAGAGTATTGAAAGCTGGATATGGTAGTACATGCCTGTAATCTCAGTACTTGGGAGGCTGAGACAGGAAGACGAATCTCAATAATTTAGCGAAACCCTGCTTCAAAACAAAAAAATAAAAAAGGGCTAGAGGTGTAACTTGAAGGTAGAAAGCCTCTGGGTTCAATCCTCAATAATATAATATAAATAAAATATTTAAAAATATATAATAAAACAAAAATATAATAAAATAAAATAAAGGATATTGAATTTTGTTCTCATAAGCACAAAATTATAGGTGGATCATCTTGATTCTAGCAAACTAAATTTGGGGGTTTTGCTATGATCCCTCCTCCCCCATCCTAGAGTATGCCACTTACCCTAGGGCATGGTTGTTACTCTTAAGGTCTGGCCTTTTGGGGATCAGCTGAATGTTTGAAATACTTGCTGGGTGCTTACTTTGCTGGACTAGAACTTGGTCTCCAGGCCCTGAATGAACTGTAGTAACCCTGTTTAGTCGTCACCCCACAGAAGCCACTCCCTGCTGGACTTTCCCTGTGCAGAGCAACCCCACCCTCAGCCACTCACCCACCAGGAGCTCCGATAGGTGCCACAGACTCCCTTCCACACTTCTGGAGGCTAGAAGTATAAGAGCAAGGTGTTTATGTTTCCAAATTTCCTTTTATAAGGGCACAATCAGATTGGATTAGTGCTCCCCCTAAGGACTTCCTTTTAACTTAATTGCCTCTTTAAAGGCTTTATCTACAAATGCAGTCACATCCTGGGGTACTGGAGGCTAGCATTTCAACATGTGAATTTGGGGTGGACAGAATTTATCCTGTAGAGCTCTCCTGGCCTTCAAAATCCCCTGGGCAGAAATCTAAAGCAAATCTGAGCCTCGCCTCACATGTTTCCCTTCTCTCAACAATTACAGTCCTGTTAACCTGGAAACAGTTGCTTCTTAAGTTTTGCTGCTCCATTCCAGAGGGCAAGTCCAGTACTGATGACTCTAACATGGCTTGCAGTAAAAGCCCAACTCTAGCTTTTTCTCTGTTCTGCCCCAGCTCAGTGGTGAAAACATACTCTCGGTGCCAAATGGAATTTTCCTCCCTGTGTCTGTGATTTCGGATTTTCTTTCTTTCCCTTATGTACCACAGTGATGCTGTGGCACTCAGCAGACGGCTGGGCTCGGTTGGCCTTTCTTGACTCCAGTCTCCCTGCAAGGAATGCCCTGGTCTCCCCGTCCTACAGTCCTGGGATTGAGATTGGGAGAAAACACCTTCCTCTTCACTTTTCTCACTGCCTTTTCCTCCCTTGACTTCATTTATCGCCCTAGAAAGAAGTCAAATTTGCACTGGAGGTAGGTTTGGTGGGGAGATAAGCAGAGCGGCAGAGATGAGGACAGAAGGAAGAAGACAGAGACCTAAAGAAGGAAATCCAAGGGAAGAGATGAGAGACAGGAGGGGAGCAGATGGGACAGCAGGCAGCTTTTCTTCACACGGGCCCCGAGAGTCAGAATCTTGACTTCTCTTTTATTCACCCAGGATCTTCCAGAGTCTAGGGACCTGAGCTCAGTAACAGAAGAGGAGACCTCAGGGCAGGTTATGTCTCAGCGGCGGGTAGGAGGGGATCAGGAGGAACTTTCTGGGACCTGTCACATACTTGTCCAGCAGGTGCCCACTGTCATATGAGGAATCACAGCCCAGCAAGCTGTGCCAGTCACCAGAGGACTCCTTGGCAGCCTTGGATGAGGTTACTGGTCTTGGACAGTAGACATCTCTTCCATAAGAGACCACCTCCCTGACAGCTGGAAAACCAGTCAGAGCCTCTGTTCTCATTTCCCTGTACCCAACTCCCTTCAGACCAGCTCTGTTTGTATCTGGTAGAATCAGTCCCAGCTACTTGGCTATAGTTCTGAGCCCCCGAACCACCTCTGAGGGCTCCTCCAGGAAAACCTGATAGTACAACCCCCAGGACCACCAGCAGGCTGCAGGATGCTGACCCACTGTGCCATTATAAGTTGCTTCTTCTCTCCTCCAAGTTGAGAAGATGACACTTCTAGGCCTGGTCTGCACTTGGAATAAACAAGAAAATATGTGACACTTGGGAAAGATTCCTTCTTGGGGTCAGACCCTGGAGAGCCCTGTGAAGGGTGACAGCTTTCAGATTTTGAGGCCCTTCTCCTACCACAGAGTCTAAATTCCCTGATCCTGTGAGTTCAGATGCGGGGAGTGGAAGTGGGTGATTGAATTTTCATTAGCATTAGAAAGAAAAATCCAGGAAATTCTAAAGATATTAATAGAATGAAATTCTATACATGGCAATATCTCAATTCATACGCCACTCAGAGTATACAGTAGTTATTTTTATCTAAATTATTTCCTGAACAAGAATAAGATTCAGATGTTAAACAACTGATACTGTATTTAGTTCCATTTTTTGGCTAACGAAACCATGAAGACAATAAGAACTTATAATAGATCTGGAAAATATTATTACTGAGCTGATAAAAAGAGTATAAATAATGGCCTATAAATTAGTAACAGTTGAATAAGAAGTATTTCTCTTTTAACATGAACTAAGGAAAATAATGGAGAAAATGATAAGGGACAACTTGTCACCATGCAGGTAACAAATAAAGAAATATGAAGCTAAAGTGAAGAAAGATGTATAAAAGTAATTCACAAGATGATGAAGTCACAATATAAAAATCTCCATTGTTAGCCAGGCGTGGTGGCGCATGCTTGTAATCCCAGTACTTGAGAGGCTGAGACTGGAGGATTCATGTTCGCGGCCAGCCTCAGCTACTTAGTAAGGCCCTCTGCAACTTAGTGAGACCCTGTTTCAAAATAAAGAGTAAAAAAAATATATCCATTGTTTAAAGGGAGTTCAGTTATACAGTGTCTTAGTCTGTTTTCTGTTGCTATAACAGAATATCTGACAGTGGATAATTTACAAAGAAAAGAGGTTTACTTTGGCTCACAGTTCTAGGAGCATGGTGCCAGCATCTTCTCAGATTCTGGTGAGGGCCACGTGCTGCTCCATGCATGATGAAAAGTGGAAGTGGGCATCTGTGGAAGACAGGGAGGAGACAGAGGGGCTGACCTGCTTTATAACAACCCACTCTAGTCCATTCCTAAGAGAGCTCATCTATTCCCAAGAGAACTAATCCAGTCTCAAGAGAAAGGCATTGTTCCTTCTTTTGTGTGTGTGTCGGGGTTGGGGGGGGGAGCTACTGGGAATTGAACCCAGGGGCATTCTACCTCCGAACTACACTCCCAGCTCTATTTTATTTTTACTTTGAAATAGGGTCTCCCTAGGTTGATGAGAGTCTCACTACGTGCTGAGGCTGTCCTCAAACCTGCGATCCTTCTGTCTCAGCCTCCCATGTACTGGGACTACAGGCATGCACCACCATGCCTGACTGCACTAATCCTTCTTAAAGGTCCCATCTCCCAACATAGCTATGTTGGCAACCAAATATCACATGTGTTTTGAGGGGACAAACCACATCCAAACCCTAGCACAAAGGAATAGATCGGACGCCCATTTGAAGAGACCCTCTCCCAGAGGTAGCAACAATTACAGCAGGAACACATGGTGCCTAAAGACAGGGCTCAGGAGCTGATTGCTCCTGCAAAACCCATTGCCGCGGTGAGAGGCACCGACAATGAGAAGCGACCTCTGTGAGTGACAGCACCATGGCTCTTAGAAGAGGGCACAAGGCCGAAATCAGGACCTGTGGTGAGGCCCCTGCCCCCTTCTCTGCACCACTGTGCCCACTTGGCTAAGGACGCTGAGGCCTGGGTCACCCCGGTGGTCCAGCCTGAAGCCCAGCCGCCTGAGTTTGCAAGGCCTTTATTTGCCTTACCTCTCTTACTCGCATAGCTGGTCACTCCCCAGCCTCCCTCTGCATGATGCCCTCTTCCCAACCCCCTAGCATGACTAGGGAGCGGTGGACAGAGAGCGCCCAGCGAGGGGCGCGGGGCCTGTGCCTCGGTGTCACTGTGGTTTAGGTCTGGACTGTCCTCTGAAGTCTCATGTTGGAAGAATGGCCCCTGGGGCAGCAAGCTCGGGGCTGCAGCTTTGGGAATGTGATTGGGTCACAAGGGCTCTGGCCTCGTGGGTGTGTTAATCCAGATGGAGGTGGAACCTAGTTGGAGGAAGCAGGTCCCCGGGAGTGTGCCCTGACAGGGTTTCTCTTCTCTCCCTCCCTCCCTCTTTCTTTCTCCCTCTCCCTCTCCCTCTCCCTCCCTCCCTCCCCACCTTTCCTGGCTGCCCTGAGCAGCTGTCTGAGCAGCTCTCCTCTGTCCTTCCGCCATGACGTTCTGCCTCATCTGAGGCCCAGAGAAATGGAGCTGGCTATGAACTCAGACCGCGGGACCTTTGAGCCAAAGTAAGTCTTCCTCCTCTAAGTTGCTCTTTTCAGCTACTTTTGGTCGCAGTGCCACAGAAAGCTAACACTCTCTGCTCTGCCTCCACCCCTGGCTATGAAGAATGGGCCGTTTAGGGTGCGTTTCCCTGTTAATACTGATCATCACCCGCTCCTGCCAACGGGAATCTTAGAATCCTGGATCCAGACCCTCCCTCCTGCCTCCCTTCTTCTCCCTCCTTTCCCCCTTCTGTTTCCCTTTTCCTTCCTTCCCTCCCTCTCTCCCTCTTTTCTTTCAATCTTCCCTTCCTCAATTCCTTCCTTCCTTCATCCCATCAACTCTATGAGCCCTGGGTATACAGCAGCTAACAAGACAGACAAGGCTTCTGTCCTCAGGGATTTACAGTCCAGTGGGACAGACAGACATTAAACAAAAAGACAAACAAATCACAGCAATACATACATATTTGCAAAAGGAGATTAAGTGCTCTGCATGGGCCTAACAGGGTGGATTTAATTTGGGTGCTCCTGGAAGGTCTCTTAGCTGGAGTGATAATTAAGCTCCCCGGCTGCAGGCGGAGTGGGAGGTGGGAGGGGCGGCGTTCTTGGCAGAGGGGACAGCAAGGGCAAAGGCCCCTGAGGCAAGCTTGGAGTGTTCACGGAGCTGGAGGAATGCCAATGAGCTGGAGCTTCAGGAGAGAGGGGAAGATTGACGTGGGAGAAGCCTGGGGAGAAGGCGGCCCATCAGATGCGACTTCATTGTAAGAAAGAAACCACTTAAGGATTTCTTAAGCAGTGGAGGAATATAAGCAGATTTGCATTTAAGAAAAAAAAAAAAAGCAAACTGTCTGGATTGGAGGGACCAGGGTGGGTGTGGAGTAAGGACATGGTGGTCTTCCAGGGCCTGGCGGGGTAGATTCTAAGGGCATGAGGAGTTCCACCTTGAGGCTCATTAGAAATGGGGGCGGAGTGAGGAAGCAGAATTGCCGTGGCCTCTAGGTTTGGGGAGGCTGGCGGCTCCCTCTCTGTTGCAGGTCTTTAAAGCTCCTGTTTTACAATCGAGTTAGCAAGGGCCTTAGAGAGAGACACACTGAGCGCCCAAGGTCACCCAGGCAGTGGGCAGAGCCTTCACGGTAATCTCTGCGGCTGCAGAAATCTGGGCTCTTAAGTTTCCCCTCACAGAGCAGAGGGGGTCCTTATCCCAGGCATGGGTACAGCTCCGACGTCAGACCCTCTCCACTGGGCTCTGGAACAGTGCCCAGGAGCACTTCAGGAGGCGTCCATGGCACAGTGACCCCTAACCCCGAACACTTCCCTTCCTCCTCCAGTTCTATTTCTGTCTCCCTGCCCTGCACCTGAAGGGCTGACAGTGACCCTGTAGGTTGTGGGTCTTCGCAGGATTTTAAAATTGGAATGCATGTGGTATTGGATCCCACCACCTCGCTTTCCGCTTTCCTCCTGTACCGGTGCTGTCCTTAACACAGCAGCCTTTCCTGCTTCTCAGGTGGGCTGCACCCTACTCCTCATGACTTTGCTACCTGGGTCTCCTGCTTCTCTCCTTCTGGGACAGCCCGGGCCCATTACTGCTCATCAGAATTATTGCAAAGCTTCTATTTTCTCCTCTACCAGCAGGATCTCCCTCTTCCAGTCATTTCACAAGTCTCCTGCTCAAAACCCCTCCCTCAGAGACTGCCATGGCCAGCTGGAGGAAATGCAAACTCTTCCGCCTGGCATGAAGACCCAGCTTGGGCCAAAGATTCTTTCCCACCGTTTCTCTCTCTTCTCCCCTTCCCACGCCTACAAACCAGCGCCGCGGGGCCCGCCTCCACCCCCACCCCATACGTTCCTGCCTGGAGCCTCGGCCCCTTGCATTGACTCCCTGACTCCAAATTCTGCCCCTCCCCCAGTGGAGATTCTGTGTTGTCTTGGGGGTCTGGGGGAGGCGGGGGACCCACCCTCTTGAGCAGGTCCTGGTTACCTCTGACTCCTTCTGGAAAAGCAAGAAGCCAACTGTCCCACCCCAAGCTCTGCAGTGGCCCAAAGGCAGAAGCCATCCATTCCATAAATCCTGCAGTGTCCCTGCAAATCCCCTCCCTGGTCCAGTGACCATGGCCTCTGGGGCCCTCCAGGGAAGACCCTGGCAGGCTGCTGGGGTTGGGGGAGGCTCTATGGAAGTCTTGTTGAACTCGAATGTTCTGGGAGAAGCAGGCCACTGTGGGACTTGGGGGCTTAGCTGCCACCTTTGTGAAGTGGCTCCTTTGAGATGGCAGGAGAGTTGGGCCTGGCCTGGGACCTCTGCCTTCACTTAGCCATGGCGGCTGCTGAAGGAGACCAGAGTCCCTCACCTGCAAGCTCAGAGGTCCCAGCCAATGATGGCATCTCCTTCTTGG